>PVJC01036571.1:0-17662 GCA_004026665.1 Murina feae | reverse complement strand
GGCTAGATGAGTCTTTCTTTTAAGATTAATTTTCATGCCTTTATTAAATAAATAGATAACTTATAACAGAGATGTGTGTTTCTTTCTCCAAAATCATAATCCAAAGGAGTTAGATTAAAAGCATGGATCACACACAAACAGATGAAAATAGGTAAATCATGCAGGATATATACCATATCCACAAATAAATTGTTCTAAGTCCTAAATGAAATGAAAAACATCCATGTGTGATTTTATTAGCTTTTCTATGGGAACAAGGAACTCTGAAAATGTCAGTTGCTTACAAGACATTTATTTTGTGACACATTGTATGTGAGTGGCTGGGAATCAGCTAATGCACCTTTGCTTGATGCTTTTTCTCATTGCAAGACCCAGGATAAGAGCATCCTTTTTTTTAAAAAACAAAACAAACAAACAAACATACTTTTCATTAAAGGTAGAGAAAGAGGGTAGAATGCAACATGTCGTAGCTCTAAAAGCATCTGCTAGGACATGGCTCATATCACGTCTGTTAATATCCTATTGGCCAAGCAAATAGCTAAGCCCAAGAACAATGGGGAGTAGAAGGATAACTCTCTGAAAAATCTGGGTCACGGGCCAGACCCTGACCCTTACAAGGGAGGGAAGCGGAGATGACTGAGAGCAATACTGCAATCTAGCAGATCTGGGGTTCAGAACATTTGAATGTAGAGAGTCATCTTTGGGCTCGGTTTTGATTTGACCAAAGAATCTGGGTAAGGTTGTAGGTGAGGAATGGAATGTCAAATATTTTATTCTGGCAAAGAGAAATCAAGAAGCAGCAGTTAGAGATAGAAAACTAGAGATCGTGTCATAAGCGCGATCGGGCAGTGCTACTATTACCAAAACCTGATCAAGTTTACAGTATACTTATGATTAGTGGACTGGGGATTCAATACAGCATTTCACTGTTTAATTTATTCTGAAGTCTGAGCTATTCTAAAATTGCGTTTTGGTAGAATTCCCACTCCTCTACCTATTTCCAAATATACTTTTAATGTACTCAAAATTTTTATAGTTTTAATAAAATATTAAACATGCAGTATCATCAGTGTGATCTCCATTTTCCCTGTGGGGATGCCTCATCAGAGAGACATTCCTTGTCTATCTTCTCACCTCTGTACTGGAAAGAAGACTGACATAGCTGATTGGTTGATCGTTTAAAACGAAGGGTCAGGCAAGGCTAAGTCCCTGTGGTCTCTGATATTTTAGTGTGACCTGCACATGAAGAGTGCTCATTCTAGCCTCCTCTCCACCAGGAAACCAAAAGCCTGCATCTGAGGGGAACTGTGTGCTTGTCCCATTGCCTCTGACACTGAGTGCGTGAGTCTTCCCAAGTGAGGACATGTTCACAAACACTTTGCAAACCTGTAGCCACCGCCTCCCATCAGCGAATCGCGATTGATGCTGATGATTTCATCTCCAGCTGACGACCTCTTTCTCTACAGATGACCTATGACTAACACACCTGCAGCCTTCAGGGACAGCAGGTTTTCAGAGCCTCCAGGAGGCACATTGTATCTCGATTTTTTGGTGATAACGTGTTCTAGCATTTCTAGTCTTGCATCAGTTTTGTTCTCACCGTATGCCAGGCACTTGCAAAATTTCAGTTGGTATTTTTTTTTTCACTATGAATCAACAACTAAACATTTAAATCAAAGGCTAAAAATAAATATCAAAAGAAGCTCTGTGTTATCAGTGTGCCTGAAAAACATGCCATGCTGAGTGTTAACTAATACTAAATTTCTCACTGTTGGATTGAAGTGATGTAGAGGAGTAAGGGGAAATGATTATGGATATGGAGTCTAAGATAATAATATACCGGGAATTTAAAGTGGTTTTTATATACCTTTACTTGGGAAGTAGGTATACATGAAGACCTCATTAAATTGATTTTTGGTTTAAAAAAAAAATCACTGATTGTCCTCAACAGTTCCAAGAACTTCCCCCACCCCCACAGTGCATGAATTCCATGCACTGGGCCTCTAATATAGAATAAAAGCCACCTTGGTAAGAAGGTCAAATGTAAGGTCTGGAAATCCCTCCCAATCCTCCTCTCCCAACCCCATTAGCCCGTTTAAGTTATAAGTAACACTACCTCCTGGATTGTAGAGATCACTGACACACTCCCAGGGCTCTGGTCCTCATAATAGTCTGATTTGTTCACCAGGATGACCACTGCAAAAACTAGATGGCTGGGGGAGAATGACATCTGGCTCCTGAGAGTATAATCAAGGGGTTGTTGCAGTCATAGATGCTGTGTTGATGTGGTGGCTGCATTGGAACAGACTGCCACAGCCTTTGGAACTTGGTGAGTGTCTGTTGATCTGGTGAATACATTTTTTCCATCCCCATCAGGAAAGATTATCAGGATAGTTTTCATTCACATGCAAAAAGGAGCAGTTCAAAATCCATAGGTTATCCCAGAGCTATGCTTCTGCTGTCCTCCATTACAGGGATCTTGATTGTGGGGACATTCTCTGAACACCTGCAAACATCACTATATTGACTCGTTGTTCATGGCACCTAATTTGCAGGAAAGAGCAGGGATGTTGGATGCCCTTGAAAGGGAGATGAATGGAAAATCTGTGTGATATCTCTAGCTGGTTTGGCTCAGTGGATAGAGCGTTGGTCTGAAGGGTCGCAAGTTCGATTCCGGTCACGGGCATATGTCCAGGTCCCAGGCGCCATTCCCAGTGTGGGGTGTGCAGGAGGTAGCCAATCAATGATTCTCTTTCATCGTTGTTGCTTCTAGCGCTCTCTTCCACTTCCCTTCCTTTCTGAAATAAATTAAAATCTATTTAAGAAAAAGAAAAATCTGTGCGATAAACCTGAGAAAGATTCAGGGATCTGCAAATTAATGCACCTTTTAAAAAGTTCCACTTTTTACAGCGCACTTCCCAGGCGGACCACAAAAGCAGAGGGAAATGGGCAGAGCTGTGAGTGATACACGGTGGTTATCTCCTTGTTGTGGAGGGAATTGTGGTCTGCTTGGAAATTGGCCCACGGGCTGGAAGTTTGTCAAAGGTCTGAAATAAGATCGGATAATTGGAAAGAGGGAGATGTAGGGGGGAGGCATGCTGCATTCGTTTCCCATTGCTGTTCTATCGAATTACACAGCAGTGGCTTAAAACAACATACATGTATTACTTTACACTTTTAGTGGTGAGCTGTCGGAAATGGATGTCACTGCTCTAACATCCGTGTCAGCAGGGCTGGGTCCCCTTCCGGAGGATTTAGAGGAACATTGTTTTCTTGCCTCTTCCAAGTTCTGCTTTTCTTCACTTGTGGTCCCCTTCATTTTCAAAACCAGCCATGGCGGGGGAAGTCTCCCTCACATCTCATCACTCTGACGCTCTCTGGTCTGCCATCTTCTTCCACTCACGTAAGGGCCTAGTGATCTCATTGGGTCCACCCGGATAACCCAGGCTCACCTCCCCATCTCAAGATCAGTCCATTAGCAACCCTAATTCCCTTTTGCCCTTTAACCTCGTGTGTTCGCAGGACCCAGGAGTTAGAACACGGACCTCTTTGGGAACACTCTGCCGGCACCCATGCGGCTCGTCCTGTGGAAGTGGGCACCGTGTTTAGATATTGGAGACTCATGTCAGTGTCCACCACACTCTCCTCTGCAGAGGACATAGTTGTGTATGGGATGCTGTGCCCCTTGTAGGTCAGCGAGCTTTACCCTAGGCTACCCCGAAGGTCCCCAGCATGTGGGAGTCCGTGTACCTCGAGCATGTTCTTTGTTCACTTTTCTCTCTCCTCATCCCGACTCTCCTCACTTCTTTCACATCATTGTAGCAGTCCTAGTATTCACTGTTTTTAAATCACAGAGAGCCCTGGAAGGAAACAAACAAAAATATCCCACGTTACTACATTTGTCTGCTTTTTATACTTTTCTACACGCCACGTATTTGAAATGCATATTGCTGACATAATGAGGAAAAGTCATGACAAACCCTGCAGAATCAAAAATCCCCACCTTCACTTCTGTGTAGTGATTAGACCGTGTTCGTGGTTATTGAGTGATGAGCTGCCATGAGAAAATGCACTGACATTATATAATTGCTGTGTAAATCATTGCGACGTCCCCGGGGAAGCTCACACAGACGACTGGGGTCAGGACCGTAGATGGTCTAGGCCAAGACTGAAGTCATTAGGACAATAATAAATAGATGTGGGTGAAAGGAACACCAGCAGTTTGACGTAGTCTTCAAAATGTGACGATGGGGAAATGTTGCGAGGGCATAGTTTTTAACAATACAAATGGGATGTGATTTTACAGACAACGGACTGCCCTCATCATTATGTAGTATGACATTTAACCCAGGCATATGACCTTCATTGTATTAATGATGCAATTACTATGTGTAGTCCTGAGTGCTGTGACTACCAAGCATAAAATGCCATATAAATGACTTGCGAACGTAATTTGAAAATGGGTTTTGCTAATAAGCTCTGCTCCTTACCTCTGCCCTGGTAGGGCAAAGCTGCCAAATTTGATGTGGCCAATTCAAGAGTGAAGGTTTGGAGCAGGAGCCAAATTTAAAAATCATCAAATAAGAGGAATCAAGGGAGAAAACCAGAGCTGAGTGACATAATCACTGCATCTCCTCCCATAGCATGTTGCTGGTCTAAGAGTACGCCTGCCCATACAATTCTAGTGCATCTCAACAATGCTGTCCCAATATCACATTAATAAGCAATCTGTCTCTGATTAAATATGCATTACATCTATTTACACAGGTCTAGGTGTGAACTTGTAGAGACATTGCTACTCCCTCACAATAATTTTATAGGTTAAAATAGTTTTACTTTCAAGATAGTTCTTGTGATGACTTAGAGATATCAGTTGCTACTTGCCTCATCAAGACCCTTGACTGGGGACATCCCAGAAAACCATGCATACAAACCTTGAGAGGCCCAAATATACGACATATGAGCAACACTCGACTTCTTGCACCAAGAGATTGACTAACTTGATTTTGAAAATTACTTGGCTCGAGGAGGAGCCATCCTCAGATTCTGAAGTTACAAGAGAATGCATTAATGTATAGACTATACAGTAATGTCAACATGCTCTAGGCTGGTCTTACCATTTATGTTTTTAACTTAAAAGTCCCTTAAAAGTGCAGTCTCTACTGAGAGTTTCCCAATTTACTTTGGGTAAAATTTTGCCCCAGAAAACCCCATTTAAAAGGTAGGTGATATCTGGATCCTTAACACTTTCCCTGATTTCATCTACAAATATGGTAACATTGTGGTAAAATACTCAGAATAATTCACACAAAAATTTGAAAATTTTAATTGCGACATGTGTTGTGTAAGAGCAGACCAAAGTGAAACATTGCATGTGAAAATAAATAGCTTTTTCACAATTTGGCCTGGGGGGAAACTTAATTATAATGATTAATTTGAGCACCATTTATTTCTCCATTTTAAAAACTAAACTCTAACACTGTCCTTTTTGAAAAATAACAAATTGCTCCAATTAAAAATTAATTTATTTGAATGATTATATTTTAAATATATCTGTATACTAAATGAAAATAAAATATTCTATAATAAAAGAGAAACATGCAAATGTGACCGTTACCACCAGCCAATCAGAGCGGCTGTTGCAAATTAACCCAGCCAAGATGGAGGCCAACAGCCAATCAGAGCGGCTGTATGCAAATTAACCCAGCCAAGATGGAGGCCAACAGCCACAAAACTAGAGCAAATCAAAGGGTTCTGTAGCAACTGCCTGCCTATGCTGGCAGTTGTAAGTGGCACCAGGGCATCAGGGCACCAGGAAGTGGGAAAGCAAGGCGGCGGGCCGGGGAGCAGGTAAGAGGTGGCAGGGGGTCGGCGGCCTGCTTGGCAGCTGTCCAGGCCCTTGGAGGGGCATCGAGGAGCGGGAAAGAGGCAGTAGGGGGTCAGTGGCCTGCTTGGTGGGCTTCCCAGGCCCTTTGTGGGGCATCGGGGAGCAGGTAAGAGGTGGCAGGGGGTCAGCGGCCTGCTTGGCAGCTGTCCAGGCCCTTGGAGGGGCATCGAGGAGCAGGAAAGAGGCAGCAGAGGGTCAGTGGCCTGCTTGGTGGGCTTCCCAGGCCCTTTGCAGGGCACCAGGGAGCGGGAAAGCAAGGCTGCAGGGGCCGGGGTCCTGCTTGGCAGCTCCCCAGACCCCTTGGCGGCACCGGGAAGTGGGAAAGGAAGGCTGCAGGGGACGCGTGAGTGGGAAAGAGTTGGCGGCCTGCTTGGTGGCTTCCCAGGTCCCTTCCGGGGATTAGGGGGCAGGAAAAGGCTGGCCTGACCATGAGGCGGGGTTTTCTCTGCTTTCTGGTGGCTGGAGGAAGATGGGCAGTAGGCAAGCTTGGGAGGCAGGCAGCACCCAGCCCTGGCCACAGCTCAAAAAAAGAGAACAACATGCAGGGGAGGGCAAGAGTCTGAGAGATCAACATAGAGGGGGTGCCTGCTCCAAGCCTCCACAGTGTGCCTGGTGGCAGGTCCGCAGCAGGTAGACACACACAGGAGGACTGCTCCAAGCCTCAGATGCAGCTGGGGGCAGGTCCCCAGTGGCCACACACACACACACACACACACACACACACACAAAAGGCGTCTGGCAGACTGGGGCCATCATAGGACATCCACTGAGGGGTCCCAGACTGTGAGAGGGCACAGGCCGGGCTGAGAGACTCCCTCCACCCCGAGTGCACAAATTTTTGTGCACCCGGCCCCTAGTTTGTATTATAAACTTATAATACAAAAGTTAAAGTATTTTCAAAGTTATATCAATAATTTTAGAATTTCAAACTAATTGTATGATACTTGAAATGCTTAACTATTCATTAGACTAATACCTTATGAAATAGAAATTTGAATTAGAAATAAGATAACAATTATTCCCTGAGTTATATGTTAGATTGATTAAATCCAATTTAAACTTATCATATCCTATCACATCATAACCTTCCTGTATACAGTATGTTACCCGTTTTTCCTAGCGTTCCTCCAAAAAAATCACTATAGAGCAAAACAATAAAAAGCTAAGATATTTATTTCTGCTTTGCATTATGTGCCAATTTGAAGAAATCAATTCTGGAAAACAGTCACAATTGCAGACTTCTAATTCAATATTTGCCGGAGTGGATTACCAAATTTTCTCAAAATCCTCATGATTTTCATGAGGACTTGCATACTCAGCCATTGTTAGACTCATGCAGGCCATGAGAATCAAGTCATAAATGACCCAACAGCTTTCTATGATCATATATCGAGTTATAATTCTTTATGTTTAAGTTTTTTATCTGTTCCTATTATTTTTATTACAAGCTTTTCCTTGTTAATTTTGTGCATTTGCAGTGGGAGAAAATATTTGCAGTGGCAGCCACATATTTGAGGAAAGGAGTGTTAGTGAGTAACCGCAGAATTTTAAAATCTGAATCTTCTTTCTAAATATTTTATACTTATATCCTATGTGAATGCTAGTGCTTTTGTACTTTATGTATTAACCATATTTCCCTAGTGAAAGATCATTTTTTTAAGCAATACCTTCATTAAATTTGAAATACTTTGTGACTAGAGAGAAATATAAAAAAAATATATCTGCATAAGATTGAACATTCGTTCACCTCAGACTCTATGAGAATTTAATGATGTCTGAGGCATCTAGGATGGTTAGAATGCTTCGTTTTCAGAGAGCATGGTCAAATCAACATGACACATAAACAGGAAATAAAATCTATCCCTCATATTTTCCCACATTTTGGGGCAAATGCGTTCACTCAGCAAACTTTTCCTGACAACTGTGCTTGATAAGGTTCTAGAATTAGGAGATGAATGACATAAGTCCTAGGTGGGAAGAGGTGAATTGGGTATTTTACGATGCTGTGGGGATCTCATTTGCCTCCTATCAGATACAGGCTCTTAGAGACTAATTGTGACAACATGTTCTGTGGACAATAGAACTATAGTTAATACGCTAAGAGGAAGGAAGAGTTTGCCCTACTTCAGTGTTAAAAGATAATAAATCGGGAATTGAATAAAGAATGTACCCTTCAGAAAGCAAAGACATGCGATGCTTGAAATTAATACCATCGACGTATACTAATAATAGGGTAATATGCAAATTGGTTGGGATACCATCACAGTAACGACCGATCAGCAAGCTGTGTGCACAGTATGCATGGGTGTGCACCAGGGGTCCACAGGTGCGCAGAGAAGCCCCTCCACCGTGGACCCAGCCTGGGGGTGGGGCCATGGGTCAGGGGCCTCTGTGTGCCTTGCGCTGGGGGTCTGCAGGAGTTCACTGCACCCGGCCCGGGGATCCACAGGCCTCACCTGGCTCTGGCCTACCTCTTTGGGGCAATCCATCGAGAAGGTCCAGATGCATGGGCGGGGCCTACCTCTTTGGAATGATGGATTGTGGGACTCCTACACTGTGACAGGACATAGGCTAAGCTGGGGGACCCCAACCCAAGTGCACAAACTTTGGGAACCGGGCCACTAGTGTATATATAGAAGCCTATTGACCAAAGGACCAGAATGACCAGAACGACCGGAATGACCAGTCGCTATGATGCACACTGACCACCAGGGGGCAGACGCTCAATGCAGGATCTGCCTGCCCCCTGATGGTCAGTGCACTCCCACAGCAGGAGCGCCACTCAACCAACTGACCTGTCCCAGTGGCCCACCAGCCTGGCAGCAGCCACTCATTCTCAATAGTCCTGCAGGTCCAATCTCTGAAGAACAGGCCAGACACCAACAGACACTGATGGACCAGTGCCACTGGCATGATCCCAACAGTGCCGCCAGCCTCCTGGAAGTTGGCCTCGGGCACCATGGCTGCTTCCCCTCCCTAAATACTCCACAAGAAAGAAACAATATAAAAGTGTCCGCCAGGTGGCTCCTGATATCCGGCACAAATGACAGTGGGATGGATCCAGATCCCAGGCCAGCAAGGACATCCTACTGCCCACCCAGAGGGCCGATCATGTCCTGGCCCCCACCTACCCCCTTCAGGATCCCACCTCTGCATGAATTTGTGCACTGGGCCTCTAGTATTCCATAAGTGATCATTCCTTGCAGGTGATAACAGTTTAGAATATGTGAGTCTATATATGGAGGGTTTGGGAGTGGTAATTTTGGGAAAAATTAATGAAATATCAAATTACTGCATCTGAGAACATTAAGGGTTCAGAGAATGGAGTTAATTTGATGCCAAAACCCTGGGGCAAAAAATAAGTCCATGAAGTTCTGTCCCAAAATACTGGCTTTTGAGATGCCAGTATTTACGAGAATTTTTTTAAATGGACACAAGGAATATAGTACTTGACTTTCTATGTAATAAAACTGGAGTGACCCAGATATGATTTACATCCATTAAATACATTATCAATGCAATTTATCAAAACAATAAGTCAGTTATGCTGCATTTGTAAGCAGTCCCCCAGATGGTACAGATCCCCCACTCTGCTCTCTCCTGGCCTGAGCTCTCATGCATGCACAGGTCTGCAGGGTCATGCTTCACTGTTCCCTGGGCCCTGGTACATGCTCACCTGTTTACACGGGCTTCTCCGACCACCCTCTGTAAGTAGAGCCCAGTGCCTGTCCCCTCTCCTCATCCACTCATTCTCTATCACTAATCATTTGTTTCCTTCGTAATATTTGACAGTTAATCATTATTCTCATGTTTTATCATCAGGCATACCACCTCTTTATTCAAGATTATTAGCTCCACAATATCAAGGTTATAGTTTAAAAAACAGGTAAAAATTACAATTCATATGCCTATTCAAACTCCATGCTAAGTTCTAGATGAATATATGACCTCGGATTCACATGTCATAACTTGAACTAGTTGTCATTTTTGATTCCCTTGCAAAGCACTTGACATACAGTAGCTTTTCAATAGTAGTAGTTGAATAAAAGATTTCAAATTGCCCCAGAGGGTCATCTACTCAATTGAACTGCTGTAGGTCAGCAAATTCACAAATCTAGGTTGTTTGTTATCAATCTGGCTCATCCATGGTCCAGTCTTTGTGCAAATCCTATCTTATCATTAAATTTAAGATCAGAAACTTTTAGTAATCTTTTGTTAGAGCAAATGAGGCAAAAGATTGATTTGTGACAGTAATGTCATGGTGATATTTTGTTGTATATGGGAGAAATTAAGTAAGTAGGATATCAGGAAATTTTTATTTATTTTTATAATGAAATTTGGAATCAATAAAGGATGTTGAAGCTAAATCCTTCAAGGTTTGACAAAGATATTTATAAGAGTTAGTAGGTGGCATGGGGATAAAGTACAAGGATGATAAAAAACCAGGCTGTATTCTATCTAATATCATGAAGTTATTGTGAAATAAGCTAAATCTATGTAAAATGTGTATTTAGAGAGGTGTACTGATTCATTTGAAAGTACATGCGGTCATACTGAGATAATGAACCCGGAGAAAATTTTCATTGGAAGAAATTTCCACTATTATTTATTCTAAAAAAAAAAAAACAAGTTTCCCATTAAGGACATTGAGGCTCAGAGGATAAGCTATTTGCCCGAGTCAAAAAGCTTTTTAAAGGCAATTGCGATGGCATGAATCCAGACACCTAATGACCAAGCTTGAGAAATATCGCGATATCCAAAGCACAGGGCATTTTTGTGAGGATTTTTTCTGCAAAGAAAGAGCTAATAATGTACAATATGCAACACCCCGTCCCTCGCACACAATCAGCCCCTTAGTATTCTGTAGACATTTCCTTTCTCAGACATATTTTTTAAGGCAGTGACAGAGAGCCCTTAACCTAATAATATATATGAGTTTAGTGTTCAGGTAAAGTTTTAAGACCCTAAGAACCACTTGGAAGAATAGAAAGATAACCTGGGACCTCAGGGAGAAACGGAAAAGACCTGCTAAACGCACTGTTACATGCACAGCTATGTTTCAAGGCGGATCGGTGCGATGGAAATGATGACCTTTCCTTGTACCTTATTTTATTTTCTGGAACTGAAAATATTGCCAGTGCCTGAGGCATCCGTCAGAGCAAACCTCCATTATCACCCCAGGGACCTGGCACTTCCCTCATTAGGCTCATGGACTCTGACTGAGTGACCTTGTTTGGTGAGAAGACACAGATGGAGGCTGTCAGTAAATCTTGTTAATGGAACACGTGTCCCCACTGTTCGATGCGTGTTGCACCTGATCCTGGCATCTCTGCTCTTAGTAAACAACTGTTCGTCCCTCCCCAGCCTCGATCTCCCCCCACCCCCATCCACCCTGCCTCCCCACCATGGGCCCTTCCAGGGCCAGCTTATCCTGGGGATTATCCGAAACCATGTCTCTCCCTGTGAGGAGGGGCCAGCTCTCCCAGCAAGGACTGGCTGGCTTTGGAAACAGGTAAAGATGACATTGAATATGGCAACAGAATCCTCAGTCATCTACCTCCATGCTAGCAGGCCCTTGGGATACAAAATAAGACTTGTTAGCAGCTAAGCACTGCTGTAGTTGTCACTTCTCCCAGTGTCTTGTTTTGCAATGTAAACGCAGAGCTAGAAGAAGGGAGAGATGCTCAGTTTGGGGAGAGAACATATGAGGATGCTTTGCTGCTTGTGGTTAGAAGGGATCCGTGGAGTGGTGGGTTATGCCAAACTTGGGGCAGGCGTCTAACTCCTCACAATGGCGATCTCCTTAGCAATAGAAGATGGTTAATAATTTCTGAAAATACCAGAGGCTACTATAGCACAAGCCCACACACTGGGTAGTTGATGAACACTGCAGCTTCATTTCTCAGTTTTGGAGGCTGGAAGTTTGAGATGGGGATGGTGCCGGTGCCATAACCTGGTTATTATTTAAGAGGTGAGAGCCGCCTGCAGAATTGCAGACTGTTTCCTGTGCCCACACAGAGGGGGAAGGGCAGGGGCAGGGGCATCTCCAAAGTCCTTTAATAGGCACTGGTCCTTTTCAAGAAGGTTCCATTCTCAAGATTTAAATAGTGCCCAGGGGCCCTGCTTCCTAACATCACTTGGTTTGGGGGATGAGGATTTTAACACATGAAGCTGAGTGTGTATGTGGGGGGAGGGGGAAGGGGAGCAGGGCAGGGCACAAGCATTCAGACAATAGCAGTAACCATTCAGGCTTAGTAAGAGGATCAAATGAGTTGGCTTGAGGTGAACTTATTAGTAAACTAGAGGTCTGGTGCATGAAATTCATGCAGGGGTGGGGGGAAGTCCCTCAGCTGGGCCTGCATCCTCTCCAATCTGGGACCCCTCAGGGGATGTCTGACTTCTGTTTTAGGCCCGATCCCTCTCACTAATCAAGACCACCGGCTCCTAACTGCTTGCCTGCCTGCCAGCCTGATTGCCCTCTAACCAGTCCCCTGCTGGCCTGATTGCCCACAACTGCCCTCCCCCACCTCCTCCGCTGGGACCTGTCTCCTCCATGTGAGGTGGCAGAGACACAGGGACCATCTTTTTCTACACAGTGGGACTCCCAGGCCTCATCACACGAAGCAGCTGCCGGGCCTCGCCTTCACTGTGCACGTGGCCATCTTGTAGTGGCCATCTTGTGGTGGCCATCTTTGTGGTGGCTGCCCACCTCTGGTTCCCCAACTCAGCCTGGGGCCTGGCCCTGATCAGGTGATCAGGGCCTGCGGCTGGGGAGGGGGTGAGGGACCATGAGAAGTTGGCCAGCAAGGGGGAAGGGACTGTGGAGGTTGGCCAGCCAGGGAGGTTGGCTGTGGGAATGCATTGACCACCAGAGGGCAGCTCCTGCATTGAGTTCTTCCCGCTGGTGGTAAAATGCACAGTATGCACACTGGTCATTCTGATCATTCTGGTCAGTTAGGCTTATATATATATAGATGTCACCTCATGAACAAATCTTCTGTTATTCTTATGATTCCTCTCTAGTTTCTGGCTGGATTTTTTTTCTTGTCCTAAAAACTAAAATAGAAAAAAATGCACAGCAAATGTACAATAAGAGTTTCCTATGAAAAGGAAATTGTGCCATGGAAGGAAACCAAAAGACCTCACATTTATTTGCAGTAATGTTTTGCTTTTTAAAAATGTTCTTGTGCTCACATTTTCACTTCAGAGTGGTGGCTGCACAGGTCTCTTTCCAATATTGTTTATTATACTTTTATTATTAAAAACTTTCCAAAAGAATAATCATGGGTACTTTACAAGGGCAATGTTGTAAAACGGGATAATGAGCCACCGGCAATGGTATCTCAGGGCACAAGGGCATCAAGATGGGTGACTATTGGGGCTAAAATCCAGGCTACAGAATGGCACTGCAGGAACTGAAAGATGTACCCCAACCCTCCAAAAGAGAGCATTATTATAATTTTTCACTCAGAGAAGGCAACTTTTTATAAATTTAATTAAAAATGTCTTACAGGTTGGTGGCAGCCCTGTGCAAATCATGGGCCAAACCCATTCTAAATCCATGCTTAACTATTAAATGTTAGACTTAGGGAAGACTACTCAACATAGATGAACTTATATTTTCCCCCTTTGTCTAGGTTTAATAACATATTCCTCTTAGGTTTTTATAAGTATTACCTTAAAATTGTCCACATTCTCTTTAGTACTTTAAGAAGGATTTTCTTATTTCACAGTAATCACTTTTGAGTGATAAAATATGCAGTAAAATGGAATATAATTAACAATTATGTTTACTTGGTTGATTTTTCCTACTCTATTCATGAGAAATAGCAGTGACTAAATTAAATATTTGAACTTAGTCAAAGGAAATTAAAATTCTTAATTTCACTGATATCAAATGTAATATCACTCTAAAATTTTTGAATACATGGTAAGAAAAATATATTTGAGTATTCATAGTGCTTGCATTACTTTCTTATTTTTACTTTCTGTTCCATCACACTTACCTCATTTTCAAACTGTACATTTTTATAAAAGGACAGCCAGCTTCCTCAGTTTAGCCCTCTCACGGTACATATCTCCTGGTTGCGAGATGTTTTCCTAGGGTGAAAAAAGAAAGACTATTGGACCCCTTTGATGAACCAATTAACTCTAGGAGTTGGAATCTTGTGAAATCAGCAATGCACTGATTCCTCACTAGAACTTTGAAAGATCTAAGTCATAAATCTTACGTCACCTGCACTGGTTGGTGGTGGTTAGTCCTATGAAAGTAAGACAAATCGAGTTCCTCTGTTTTTCTAAGGAAACATTTGCTCCATGCAGTTCCCGGGCACTGAAATCGTGCTCTTTTTGTGTCATACTCTTGACGTGGCTCTGTTTCAGAAACAGCCAACGGTCTTCAGGATCAGATCTTGTGGTATCTATACCCCTCCCTCACTGATTACATTGTTAAATTTTTATTTACATGTGTGTCTGTCTACATCCTCAGTGACAGAGTTGCTGGGTTGTTTTTTTTTTTTTTTTTATAATTTTAACCCTTGTGGTTGCAGAACGCAACACAGACCTTGACACCCAACACAGAGCTTGACACCTAAAACCGTGCAGAAGACCATTGCTAACAACTGACTAAATGGAAGCATTTAAAGCCTCCTGGTGTGAAAAGTGACTTAGGCATGAAGAGTGTAGACTTACAAAATATTTAATGGTGATGGTGATGATGCTGATGGGATACTAGCTGTGATAAAGTGAAAGGAGATAGGTTATTATCTGGGAGATATTTAGAAGCAACTAAGTCTACCTGAGACATAGGCGATGACAGTATTGTTTTTAGCATTTATGTGGCTTTATTTCACTACATGAACGTTTGAAATTTGACAATACGAGGGATCTGGGGACCGGTAAAGAAGTTACTATAACTGTGACAAAATACAGTGAGGACCTCCAATGGAGCAAATGAGGTAGGAACTGACAGGACAGAATGATAGATATTTCACTATTGGAATCAAGGAAACCTGATGACATTGAATTTGATGAGGGAGTAATCAAGTATGACTCAAGGTGTATAAAGAAAAATGAACACTGTATATAAAAGTCTATAATGTTTCAAAAATATTCCTTGTGGAATGAGGAAAGATTATTACAAATGACAAACTCTTTTCTGGGGATCACATACATACACATACATGCACACACACATTCACATTCACACACACGCAAATAAGACCTGTCGGACAATTGAAGGCAACACACCTCTGCTCAGGGTGGAAGGAAAGGAAGGTCCTCACATTTAGTGAAATTTGGGCATTCTTCTCAGAATAAGTTCATAGCAAAGTATTTTATTTATCTTTAACTCCAGTTGATGATGTTTGTATAAGTTAAATTTATATTGACTGAAAAAATATGTGCACGAGTGTAAATTTCTACTCAGTCATGGTACTTGGTGGCTTTCTTTCTGTGTTAGCATTTGGTGTTTTTCTAGTTGTTTAGCTATTTAGTGACGAACTTAACAAATTAATGTAGACTAGATGGAGGAAGACATAAGGTCACTAGTTAAATGATTTTTATTTAATATCAGTTCTCGCAGTAATTTGTCAAGGCTGTAAAATTGTAAGTTTGGGGTTATACTCTAGTGCATGAGGAGAGCTGGAATTCAGTATTGCTCATGTAAAGACTATATACTTTGGATAACAGACTTAAAATGCTATGCTGATTGAACACCAATTTATTTCATCAGAAAAGTAGAAAATTGAAGTAATTATATAAGTAAAGCACACCTCATATATGTAAAGTATGCCTTGCTATATTCCTCTGAAATGTCAATAAAATTCACAATAATAACCTTTATTTTTTTTTTTACTATTCTACTATTAGAGTGACAAATACAGTTTATCCACATAGGATTTTTCATTTTTATTTTTATTTTTTACATTTCAGGCATATATAACTGCAATCTATTTTCTCATTTGTAAATTGAGTTTAGCTTTTAACTTTATTATTTATGAAATTGTCTTAATTATGACAATAATGTAACTAAATGCATTCCTAGATATGTATGTGAAACATATATTTCTCCAATAGAGATTCCACTTTTAGTTCGTAAAGTAATTTATCTACATTTCATCCCATGTTTAAAGTACCACAAGGACATGGCAGTAGGAGACAACACAAAACCAGAGGCAAAAGATACCCTGCCAGTTATCAAATGGCATTCCATTTCAAAACCTACATATCGCTTTTGATTGCCACACCATCTTTCACCCAGTGATGTTGAACATGGTTATTATTAAGTCAATTCAAATAAAACCATAATCAGAAATTAAAATTCACTGTTTAATATAGATTTGAGACTCAAAGGACAATATTTTTGATAGATATATGTTTTTTTAGCCACTAAACATTATTATACTTGTATTTATTCATATTTAATATGCATAAGAATACTGACCTATTTCAAACACAAATTCTGATGACTAGGTCACAAACCTGGGTACTTAGAATTTACTAGACTTTCTAATAGGTATTTAAATAATTTTACCAAGTTCATATAAGAATTTCATTAATGTTATATATTTTATCATCTTATAGTTTGAATGTTTTAATAGATACTGTATTAAAGAGTAATAATAAATGTTTAGTAAAATAGTTAACTACAAATTTCAAGACAACATGCTACTTTTTATGTTTATCTATGAATATGTTAGAGTATATTTTGGAACCATTGTTCCAGGAAATCAAAAAAAATTTAGGAATTTAGAAAATCTAGTAGCAATAACTACATCTACAAGATTCATCTCATTTGATCCACAGAAATGGTGTGGCAATATTATCACTATTTTATAAATTAATGAACTAAATCTTCATAAAAACACTAGAACGTTAATGGTGCAAGTATACGGAGCATTTTCTAGTTCTGCCCAGTGCACAGACATCTATAGTTGGTTATTATGGAAGTTGTGGTATTAACAAAATATTCACTGCCCTCTCTGTGGGGAAATATGTATCTTCCTCCCCTGGACCCTACCTTTCCCCAACACACTCTGGTCTCAGGCTTTGCCAGGGCACGGCTGTGCCTAATGGGTTGTGAGAAGCAGTACTATGAATTGCTGCTGATTGGAAGTGTTGAATTGTTGTGCCATGTTCTCTTGTTCATTGGCTATGGAAAAGCAATGCCTCAGAAGGAGGCTGCTCCATTCACTGGTTGCAAGAATGAAAAAAAATGTGAACTAGAATTGCAGCTCACCCAGGATGGACCTGCTGCTTCATGGACAGGCTACTCAAGGGAACATGGGGGCGGGGGTATAGGTGGGGCTGGGAGAGATCAGGTGTGGGGGTAGGGAAGGAATATCTGTTACCTGTTGTAAACCTCAGAGATGTATAATGATTGTTAAGACAGCATGATTTATGTTACTATAACATCCTAGAGGCCCAGTGCATGAAAATCGTGTACTTATAGGGTCCCTAGCTAGTGGCTGCCAGCTGCCAGCCAGGTATTGCCTTCCTTCCCCTGGCTGGTCCCGCCCCCTGGCTGAACTTCTGGTTGAGGGGACAATTTGCATATTACGCTTTTATTATATAGAATAGTTGTAATAACTCTGATTGGTTGCCTCTGACTATGACTGGGAGCTTCTTACTTCATGAGAAGTACCATTCTATTTTAGGTAATCTAAAGGATATTCTACCTTATCAACTGAAATCTTCTACCCTCTCATTTCCTTTCTTTATCCAACTTACATATGTGAGAATTTTAAACAATAATCCCTTTAAATGGATAAACTT
>PVJC01036570.1:0-17651 GCA_004026665.1 Murina feae | reverse complement strand
AATAGTGATGTTTCTCTCCCTCTCTTCCTCCCCCCTCCCTCTCTTTGCTCTCTAAAAATAAATAAAAAAATCTTAGAAAAAAGAAGAACAAGTGAGGTTTATCCCAGATTGTATGTGGTTGGTTTAACTGCAACAATTTATTTTATGCATCATGTTAACAAACCAAAAATAAAAGTCATGCTATCATCTCAATACATGCAGAAAAGGCATTTGACAAAATTGAATATCCATTCCATATTTTAAAAACTCAGAGCAAACTATAAATAGAAGTAACTTTCTCAGACTTTAAGTCATCTACAAAAAACCCACAAAACATCTTATAGCTAACATCATACTTCCTGGTGAAATATTGAATGCTTTTCTAAGTTTAGGATCAAGAAAAGCATGTCAGTTCTCATCCCTTCTTTTCAACATTACACCGGAGTTTCTAGCCAATGCAAAGGGCAAGACTAAGAAATGAAAGACATTTAGAATGGAAAGAAATAATTAAATCATGTGAATGTCTATGTAGAAAAGCCTATGTAATATACAAACATGACAGCAAACCTACAAGAATGTAAATTTATTTTAATAAGGTGGCAGGATACAAGATCAATATATAAAATCAATTGTACTTCTAAAGTCAAAAAATATAGAATCTCATGTTTCTGACTGAATTTTCCCTCCCTGCTCAACAGCCTGGAAACTTCATCCATGCAGGAGTGGTCATAGGGTTCACCTTATTTGTTTTCAAATCATTGTCCTTTGATGCCTGCTTTCATATATTTTCTTTAGTTGTTTCATGTTAGAAGACAAATCTGGTACCTGTGTTCACCTCAGTTTTGTTTTTGTTTTTTTAAGAAAGAGAGGGGAGATAGAAAGATCGATGTGAGAAAGAAACATCTGTCTGTTGCCTCCCACACTCTCCCAGATTGGTAATTGAACCCACAACCTGGGCATATGCCCTGACCTGGAATTGAACCCACTACCCTTCAGTGTATGGGAGGAAGCTTCAACCAACTGAGCCCTACTGTCAAGGGCTCACCTCAGTTCTTTATACATTAATCTACAGTTCTTCTTTTACATGAGTACAACCCAATTATCTCCATTCCACCTTCATACAGGTAAACCTGTTCACATGTAAATAAACTTATAGTATAAGTTTGAAAAGCAATTCAAGTGTATACTTTTGTAAACAGGGTTAGTGATAGTAAACCAGATAAAATGTACCAGGTTGCAAAGGGAGAAAGCGACAATATTCTTTCAGAGTTTTTAGTTTTTTAAACTATCTGACATAAAAGTTTTTCTCATCATTCTCCCCCTCTCCACAGATATATAAATCCACACCATAATACATATATAACGATTGACTATTACACCTTTCCAAAGATTGTAATTCCTCATCCTCAGGGTAAGAGAACCCTTTAGGAGGTATGAGTGGAAGGAAAGGAGGATCTTCTTACAAGAAAGCAATAAAGTTCAATTAAAAGAAAAAGACTTATATATCACATAGTTACTATTATCTTGACTCAATCATAGATGCCATTAGCTAATCTCTTTACTCTTTTTTTTCCTGTAAATATATTTTTATTGATTTCAGAGAGGAAGGGAGAGGGAGAGAGAGAGAGAAACATCAATAATGAGAGAGAATCATTGATCGGCTGCCTTCTGCAAATATCTGGGCATGTGCCCTTGACTGGAATCAAACCTGGGACCCTTTAGTTTCCAGGCCAATGCTCTATCCACTGAGCCAAACTGTTTATGGCTAATCCTTTTACTCATTGCACATTAAGTCTGAATTTGCCTTCCTACAGGAGAAAGCCTTGAGCCAAAGACAACAGGCAGATTACAACTAAAAACTGGACACAGCCCATTGATTATGTAACACAATGGGTTAGTATACCCCCCTACCACTAAGAAAACATCAAAATGCTTGGTGGACTTATTTGCTAATTATTTTTAATTGAATTTATTGGGGTGATATTGCTTAATAAAATTATATTGGTTTCAGCCCTACCCGGTTTGGCTCAGTGGATACAGCAACGGCCTGTGGACCAAAGGGTCTCAGATTCAATTCTAGTCAAGGGCGCATACCTCAATTGTAGACTTCTTCCCAGCCGGGCCCTGGTCGGGGTGTGGTCTGCCTCTCCTCCTCCCACTTTCTCTGAAATTTATATATATCTCCTTGGGTGAGGATTAAAATAAATAAATAAACAAATACATAAATAAAATAAAAACACATTTTAAAAATTATATTGGTTTCAGGTGTACAATTCTGTAATGCATCAATCGAATATGGCATTGTGTGTTTACCACCCAAAGTCAAATCTCCTTCCATTACCATTTATCTCCCCTATATCCTCTTCCACTTCCTCCTTGCCCCCTTCCTCTCTGGCAATTACCATGCTATTGTCTGTGTCTATGTGTTTTGTGGGTTTTTTTGTTTGTTTGTTTTTTGTTCTTTTGTTGAATCCCTTCAACTTTTTCACCCCTCTCTTCTGACAGCTGTCTGTTTGCTCTATGTGAGTCTGTTTCTATTTTGTTTGTTTAGGTACCATATGATTTCACTCATATATGGAATCTAATGAACAACATAAGCTAACACACAAAATAGAAACAGACTCATAAATTGGTGGGCTTCTTTGAATCTTGGAAGCAATATGTATGTAGAGTGACTCATTTGCCTGGAGCAGACCAAGTTTATGTGTGCTTCCTTGATGTAGTTTTAAATAGCGCCCCATTCATTTAAACAAGCCTGTGCCTAGCCTTGTCCTAGCAGGTTTTGCTCAATGAATAGAGCATCGGTCCTCAGATTGAAGGATCCCAGGTTCTATTCCGGTCAAGGGCTCGGCCCTGTCGGGGCATGTATGGGAGGCAACCAATTGATGTATCTTTCTTACATTGATGTTTCTTTCTCTCTTTCTCTCTCTCTCTCTCCCCCACCCCTCCCTCTCTCTCTTTCTTTTAGACTCTATAAAAGTCAATGGAAAAATATCCTTGGGTGAAGATCAACAAACAAACAAACAAAACTGCACAATAAATCCTGTAGCACCCTGCTCTATCATACTGGAGTGTTTCTCTACCCATTTACTGAGAAATCTGTGAAGCTAGCAGATCTGAGTGGTACCCAGAAAAAGAGAATGCTTTCTAACTTGTTCAGGCTGCATGTGGCTGTCACCTCCAGGCCTGTGACTCAGCAGACCCACTGACACTCAGTGTGTCTGCAGCAGATGGAGATACTCTGTAGAGCTTGGGAAAACTCATATGAGAAACTTACAGTTTAGGTCATGGTATTATTAGGAGAAGTGCCATATTCTCTTGGACAAATAACTAATCTCCTACTGAGAAAAGGTTTCAGTATTGTTACTGGATCTGCGTTGAGACTAAACACCTGATCATAGGACACCAAGTGACACTACAGCCTGAACTGCCTGTTTTGAACTAGATGTCACTCCAAGTCATACATGTGAACTAGAACTTCAATTTCAAATGAAGTGTTAATATGAAATTGGACTTAAGCAGGTCCTGAAGGCATAGGTAAGACTCATAGTGCATTGGCTTACACTCCCAATGCATCTACTTCTGCTGCCCTGCTCATCTCTTCCTTTAAGCTACCCCTCTGGCCTTACAAGTTCTGTCTATTGGTTATAGGAATGACTACAGCTCTATTAGCTCCATTTAAGGGGGGCCCTGAAAGGAATCTTCCCAGTGAGTAGAACTTCTAGCTGGGCACTTGGTTGTCTATCTTAAATGAAAGAAGAGAAGGTTAGAGGTGCATATCTCACTGATTCATATGTAATGGCTAAAGGTTTGGTCAGATGGTTAGAGATATGGCAGGAACAAGATCATAGAATTAGAGATAAGGAGGTTTGGGCAAGAGATATCTGGAGAAATATCTTAGAATGCACACAGTATAAGAAATTGGTGTCCCAGGTGAATGTTCAACAGAGGGAGTTCATAACAGGTGGAGAAGATGATTCATTGTGTAGATCTCAATAAGCATCTCTCCTCGACCTCCCAGTAGGCTGTATACAAGGTAAACATGGTGGCAGAGGCAGAGGTTAGGCATGAGCTCCACAACATGCTTGTCAATAAGGTTGCTTTGGCTACCACCACTGCTGAGTGTCCAACCTGCTAACAAAAGAGATCAATGGGGAACCCCATAAGTACCTGCTCTGAAGGAATTAGCCAACTTCCTGTGGCTGGTTAATTGCATGGGACTCCTTCCAAATTGTAGTGATTCATGCTTATTAGAAGACATTTGTTCTGAATATAGATTTCCTTTTCCTGACCACCATGATTCTAGCATCTTCATCTCTGGACGTTCCGAGTGTTTTATATACATCATGTTATTCCCTACAATTTTAATTCTGTCAAAAATTTATTTTAAAGCAACAGAAGTGAGACAATATGTCCAAGGGATTCAATAAATCCCATCAGGTAAAAGCAGCTGGTCCTATAGCAAGATGGAATTGCCTATTGAAGACTCAAATCAAGTATGATACCAGCTGGGAGATGAAGTTAGGATGTGTTCTGAGAACAGACAATATAGGGTCCAAAATGAAGGTAAATCAAATTGCACTTAGGTGGCAAACACATAAGCCATAGACTTCAGCCATTTAAAGTGAACACAATCTTGCCTTTATTCATGTAAAGGCATTGTGTGAAATAGGCATGACTCTGGCCTATGTGGCCATGGCTGTTTGAAGCTTTAGTAGTCTTCCACTAACATTTACCCCTGAGCATGATCACTCACAAAGATATTCCAAATTTTCTTTTAAGCTTCCTTCAGTTCCCAAGATGTAGTGCCAATTTCCTTTTAAAATTCCCACTTTAGCAGTGTGATCTAAGAGATGAATAAAACAGCTATGGGATAGTCTTAACTTCCAATACATCACTACCCCAGGTAGTGCTCTTTCTCCATGGAATACTAAAACAGACCTGCAGAGTGCAGATTCAGGGATAGGGAGTACATGTTTTTAAGAGTGAATTATTAATTTAAACTTTGAGATTTGTCACAGCTTCTTCTTGGGTGTGTTCTGGCTTTAGGAGAAAAAAAACTACACCATTTATTGGTCACTAATTAGGAGTAGATACCACATCCTGCAAAAGACCATCTCAACATTTTAATGTGTGACCAGAATTACAAAGGAATATGGGAAAATGAATGTAATTAACATGTAAAAAAAGAGATGACTTATTTACATTTATACATTGATATTATTGCTAAGTTTGTTCATGCAGTATCATTAAAACAAAGGTAAGCCATGGCCAAATGGCTCAGTTGATTGGAGAGATGACCATACACCAAAAGCTTGTGGGTTCGATTCCTGGTCAGGGCACACAGCTAGGTTTCAGGTTCCACCCCTGGTTGGGGTGCATATGGGAGACAACTGATCCATGTTTCTCTCTTCTCTCTCTCTTTCTCTCTCTCTCCTTTCCTATCTCTCTCTTTAAAAATCAATAAAAACATATCCTTGGGTGAAGATTAAAAAATATATATTTTCGAGGAAAGGTAAGAATAAGAAGTGAAATAATTGAAAAGAGAATAGCTTTAACAAATATCTAAATTGAATACAAAACTTGTGGAACTCTTAGAAGCAGGATTTCTTTGTTAACAAGAGAACATTTTAAAGATTCCTAGAAATATTGAGCCAGTACCCTGTTGCTAAAGTTTTTCGAGTATGTATCACTACAATCTTGTCAGTTGGATTACAAAAAAGAAGCCATAATTTGAAAGATAAAAAAGATATTTTAATTTGCTTTTTGTTTACTGGTGAGATGAATATTTTTTCATATGCCTATTGAACATTAGTATTTTCTGCGAATATGTCATTTTTTGCCAATTTGTTATTTGTGCTCTGTAGTTTCTAATAGTTTTACATGAGCTGGTTATATATCATATGTTGCCTTCTGTGCTGGTTATTTTTTAAATTCACACATATATTTTTAAGATTCATTGATAAATACGTATTTTTAGAACTTGTGAAAATAAAAATGTTTAGTTCTTTAAAGAAATGATGAAAGCATCTGTGCAGTTTTTGTGCTGATGACCAACAGCTGTTTCCCAAATGTGGAAGACTGGACACCCACAGACAGGACCAAAAACATTTTGAGGAGGAAATGGCAAGCTGCTCAAATGCTCTGCAGCTTTAAATGTGAGAGACACGAACATGGCCAAGAAGGTTTTGCGGACAGGAGTGAAAGTGCTCAAGTCTGAGCCCAGCATGTGCTTGTCACAGATGCTTGGTTCTCCAAGTGTTTACTGAATGAGTGAATGAATGGTTGTCCTTCATGTGGGGCATAGGATTAAAAGCCAGTCTTGCAGTTTTTCCTTTGTAAATTAGCACTGAACTTTGAAAAATTATCCATCCGACTGATAGGCTGTAATTTAGAGTAAATGGAGGCTTGTAATTGGACAATATATACTAGTTCATCTTGAACATGGGAGGAATCAATGAGAAAGAACAATTAGGAAGGACAGGGTCCACCTCTGAAGGCAGGCCACACATTTATCTGGTAGAGAAATATTTCCCTCAGGTGTTTTGTAAGATATGTTATAACTGGAGTTTGCCTTGCATAGAAAATATTTAAAAGCTATAAAAACCAAAAGTGAAAATTACAAATCTTGATAAACGGGAGAGACCACTCATCTAATCAACTATTAATGATGCGCCCAAATCTGTTTATTACTGACCTTTAACAGTAATACCCAGGGTCTTCTCCTAAGGTATATAGCATGGTTATCCAAATCAAAATTGTTTAAATTCTGCTTATGTTTTCTGTCAGTTTAATGTAGGTTTACTTATGTATGTGCTCCTGAGTGCATGATTCTTGGCAGTCATTTCCAAATTGAGAACAAGTTTCCATTTGGCAAATTAGCCTTCCCATCATCTAGGCTCAGATGAGCCAAAAGACAGTGCTCAATCTATGATATATTGATAACACCTTCCCTAGGCAGGGAAGGGCGAGAGGTAATATTCTTTCCTTGGATCATAGGATGTCATTCATATAACCAGAGGCCTTGACTCTAAGACTCCTTAACTCCCAAATCTTTCGACTCTTGTGGAGGGAAAAAGGAGAGGTAAACGTGAAATAAAATATTTGCTTCACATGAGTTTAGTTTCTCTTAGATATATTCCATCAGCTGCCATTTCACTAGTTAACAACAGAGTGGTAAGAGTTTTCTCTTGGATTAGATGGTTATGTAAACTGGCCACAGGGAAACACTGCTCCAGTGCAAATGCTCCTTAGATGGGGCTTTTGCATTCAGGTCTCCAGGAAATCTCAACCAATATAAAGTGCATTGGTTATAAAAGTTTTTTAGGCTCTTAAACTGGGACTTCTGGGGGCCACTGAGACACACCTGTCCTGTTCTCAGGAAGCCAAATTTGGTGAAAGGTACAGGGAAGAATGTAGGTTTTTTATTTCAGACAGTCCTGGCTTCTGATAGCATTTCTGCCACTTCCAAGCTCTGTGACATTGGGCAAACTTTTAACCTATCCTCAGGTTCCTTATTTGTAAAAGGGGAGCAATAGCACCTTCTTCATGGGATTGTGAGATGACTAAGTAGACACAGGTAAAAAGCTTATCATAAGTGTTCTCACCACACATCCTCAAAATGGTAAATGTGTGGTAGATGTGTTAACTTACCTTATTGTGGCAATCATTTTGCAGGACAACATCAAATCATCACACTGTATCCTGTAGACTTAACACAATGTTATATGACAAATAAATCCCAATAAAGCTAGGAAATAAGGGGACTAAAATTATTTGGCCCAGAGATGATAGACAATAAATGTTACTGTCCACCATGTTCAGTACAGCCTACCTGTGATAAGAATATTTGTGGGTTCAACGGTCCTTAGGAAGTGCTGAGGCTTCTTTATCAGGAATTCACTTCACGTATTGTCTATTAACAAACACTGACTACCCACCAGATACTCCTTATGATCCAAAGACAGTGGCATGATCTCTAGGAACGATAGATTTTACTAATTATAATAAAAAATATAAGTGCTATGCTAAGTATATAAATACTAATTGATAAATTTTACCCAATAGATTTGAGGCAGATCTACTATTCCCTATAACACCCATGCCCCTTCCAATCCCCAATTATTACAGGGAAATTCAAAACTCCAGGGCCATCTTCCAGAATCAGACCAACAAAATGTCCTTTAGGACTTAGCCTACACTAAATAAAACTATCCACCCAGACCCCTCCTCCATCATGCATCGGCTGTTCAGAAAGACCAACCACTAACAGGTGAGTCATCACAGCTTTTCATTCACATTTCTTAGAAATATGTTTTCTAAAATGAGGTAAAACAGCTCTGACCAGTTTGGCTCAGTGGATAAAGCGTCAGCCTGCAGACTCAAGGGTTCCAGGTTTAATTCTGGTCAAGAGCATGTACCTTGGCTGTGGGCATATTCCCAGTGGGAGGCGTGCAGGAGGCAGCTGATCAATGTTTCTCTCTCATCGATGTTTCTGACTGTCTATCTTTCTCCCTTTCTCTCTGTAAAAAATCAATAAAATATATTTAAAAAAAATAAAAATGAGGTAAAACAGAAAATAAATTCTGCTAATTCACATTTGTGTCTAAATCTTGTTTGGTCTCTAGTGGAAGCATGAAAACAGTTTCTAAAACTTAGGGGTAAACATTTAGGGCTTTTGTCTCTACTTATTTAAAAACTAGGGGCCCAGTGCACAAAAACTTGTGCACTTGGGGTGTCCCTCAGCCCGGCCTGTGCTCGCTCACAGTCTGGGACCCCTCAGGGGATGTCCACCTGCTGGTGTGCCTGGCCAGCCTGGGTGAGGGGCTAAAGGCTGTTTGCAGGCTAGCCAAGTCCCCCAGTGTGGACCCTCACCCTATTGGGGTGTGGCCGGCCTGGGTGAGAAGCTGAGGTCTGTTTTCAGGCTGCCCACAGTCCCTTCAGGGTTCGAGTCCCTACTGGGGTACCTGGCCAGCCTGGGTGAGGGGTTGAGGGCCATTTTCAGGCTTCCCACAACCCCTTCAGGTTTTGGGTCCCTACTGGAGTACCTGGCCAGACTGGGTGCCAGGCTGAGAGCCGTTTTCAGGCTTTCATGAGTATAAGACACCAGCCTAGACACCCTTGGAAGACACTCAACAGCATGCCTGTGCTCAGGTCTCACCCCTTCAGTTGTGTACTTGCGTGCCACAGTCCTGAGGCTCATCATTAGTTTCCACTGAGTGCACGCGCACAAAAGAGTGTGCACCCATGGGTGAACACACCAACAACCAAAGCCTCATGCTGCTTACGGATATGAGTCAGGCTCTGCTTTCTGTCACTGGCTGGCAATGCTGATTACACCTATAGATAGCCGCCCCCAGCATTGCTCTGGCCTGCACTCAGCCTGATCATCATCCCTGGTCCTCACTCACTCACAGCTCCCATTGACCCAACGTCCCAGAAAGGCTGGCTGGAAGCAGGTTTCTGGGGTTTATTTATCTTCTATAATTGAATCTGTTGCTTTAAGCCGAGGCCTAGACAGGTAACAGCCTCCTGTCTGCGTCAGCCCCATGGCTTCTATAATTGCAGCTATGTTGCCTGGATCAGAGAGAGGCCCAGCCGGCCTAGACAGACAGTTTACTCCTGGTGCAATGGAAGCCTGATGTTTACTCTAGCTCCGTGACTGCCGGCCTCTATCTTGGCTGGGTTAATCTGCATACAGCCACTCTGATTGGCTGGTGGGCGTGGCTTAGGCATCCCTAAGAAGCGGTCAATTTCAATATTACTCTTTTATTAGATAAGAGAGTCAGTCCAACCATTTTAGTTATGGATGAGGAGGATGACCAGAAGTGATCCAGATAAGGCTCTGCAGGTAGCTGATGGCAGAAGCAGGACTAAGATTTAACTCCTCCAACTTCTATCCTGAGCTGTGTGATCTCTAAATATATACTGTGGAACAGATACTAACACTGAACAAAAGCTCTCTGCCAGCCCAGTATGTTAACCACAGAAGTAGGAGACAGCTGGTGTGTATATCAGGCTCACTCCTTCCCTAACATTTTCTGAATAGATAGGGAATAAGAACAGATAATTTGCTGTTAACATTTATATATGGGAAACTATGGCTACACTTGATGGTTTTAAAGATATACGAGGAACAGAGCTTTTTTAAAGGGAAAATGATTTTGTAGAACACTCATCCTTTAGCACAACTATATAAGAAAGGTAATATGATTAGGATAAAGAGCGTCCTTTACTTTTGAGTAAAGAATATGCTCATTAAAACCATCTCCTCTTAAAAAACAATGAATTTGCCAGTTTGCTCTATAGAGTGCATAGACAAATGATTTAATTCAACTTTATTTAATTATAACAAGAATTTTAAAAACCCTCACAACTCATTATTTTTGATAAATCTTTAAATATAAAACATTTCAAACATAACACAAATAATATAGGCTAATGCATAAATAAATTTGGATGAAGTCTTATGAACCAAGGAACACACATACTCCTTTTGTGTGTTTGAGAGTAGCAGGCTGAGACCCTGGGGTCTTGGGTGAATGGAGTGAGAGTGCTCTGGGTCTGTCCCTCTTGGGTGTTTAGCTCAGAGCAGACTGAGGTTGTGGTAGAGCAGTGTGGTGGAGGGGAGCAATACAGTGTATTCTCGTTTCTCTATAAACAGCCCAAAGTGAACTTTTCGGATGTGCTCCTTTCTAGCTTTTAGAAAGGGCTTTTATTGGCTGCCAGGAAGCAGAGAGCAGGGCTGCGGCAGAGTGATTATCTGGGAGCAGCCAGGCATAAGCTCAGCCGCTTTGGAAAACTGGGGAGGGGCAGAGAGAGACAGATTCTTCTTCCGTTTGTAGACTAGGGAAAAGGGTGTGTGGTGACATTTTGCTGAGTATAAAAGGAAGAATACAGATTTGAAGGTTTGTAGTTGTATGTTAAAACAGAGACACTGATATTGAAAAACAACAACAAAAAGGGCATTGTAAACACATTTTTATTTAAAATTAAGATTTCTGAAACACCTATACTAAGAGTGGTTATTATAGGTCTTTAGCTAAATAAGACATAGCATTAAAATAATTATGTCCATGTTAACTTCTGGGAGATTTCTTTTTAAAGCACCCTTAAAACTTATACGTTCAAAAGAAACTAACTATAGAAAAACTGTTTTATCTCAGGAACGAGTGAGAGTGCACAAGGGACAACAGAGCCAATCTTTCACCACTCCCACTGATGGAGCACTACATTCAAAGCCATTTAAGAGTTTCCTGCATTGTTCACTTACAGGAAAACAAATGCAGAGTTATCAAGGAGTTTCTTGGTAAATTTCTAGCCCTTGGAAAGCTATAATTTTTCTTAAAAATGATTTCTAAGTTTTAGATTTGTCACTCCAAAAGGTAACACACAGGATTTACAAATATTTCACTTTTGAGAAAATTTGAGAAATGAGTACAATTGCAGCACATCCAAAAAAAAAGAAAAAAGGAAACTAGTTTTAACAATCTCTGCAAACCTTTATGTTCTACATTTATTTTGGAATCAATTTCTAAATGAAACAGAATAGAAACAATACATGTGTATACTATACTGCGGAAGTAGCTTACATTGGCCAAGACATTTTCAGAGCAAGTTCCTTTGTACTTATTTCCTTGAAGAGCTTCTAGGTCATTTTTGATTGTCACAAGGACCAAGGACCTAATGTAAAAATGCTCTTAGGTGTTTGCTCTGTCAGCTCAGGGCATGTCCTCAATAACCTCTGCACACCCGTCTCCCACATGTAACAGCACTGTGACTGGGGACAGTCTTGCTGGCTCCCCCTCCCTGCCTCATCGCTTGTGTGACCGCTTTTCGTATTTGTCCTGGCTGCTCCGCTTCCTCGGTGGAGAATGACTGACTGTGCCTCGAGCGTGGAAGCTGTGCTTGTAAGGGTGGGCTCTGTGCTTCTTTCGGCTTTCTTCTTTCTGGTTCTGGCTCTTCGCAGGTTCCTCATCGCCCTCTTTTTGTTCGTGATCTTGCTCTTTCTGGGAAGGAAGTGTGTTCTTAATTGTGTTAATGAGAAATCTTTTATTGGTACCAGCAAGAGGACACTTCATCCTGGGGGATAGGGGAAAAGAAAACAATCACAAATCAAATAGCTGACTTCAAAGCTGAGGACATAAGCATGGCTACTGCCAAAGAGTTCCGCATCAACAGAGCCAAGTTTCTGAACCCGTTCAGCTTTCCTTGCGTGCCACCTAGTGTAAACTCTGAGTACAAGGGGGAAAGCAAGATGCTTGGAATTCCTGAGGTCTGGACCTCATCTGAACACTTGTACCCTTTCTTCCTCATTCGGACTAACTCTTTTACTTCAATGTGTATGTACAGGTATTGACTGCAATGAAAATTAACTGAACCATTTAATATTTTCTCCTTAAACAATAAACGACTGATTTGACTACAATCTGCATTTTGAATGAAATACATTGTGGCTTGCTTTTAATTACCAGAGTAAAAATGAGTCCCTCATCAAGGGGAAAAAAGTATACCCTGCTAAACTGTGAATACTGGAGCAAAATGACCTATCTACTCTAGAAATAAAAACTGTCAAAAAAAAAAAACACACACAAAAAACAAAAAACAATAAAAAACCCATAGGACTAAAAGGTCCTGGGTTTGATTTCGGTCAAGGACACATGCCTAGGTTGCGAGCTTGATTCCTATTATGGGGCATGCAGGAGGCAGCCAATCAATGATTCTCTCATCATTGATGTTTGTATCTCTCTCTCCCTTCCTCTCTGAAATCAATAAAAATATATTTTGAAAAATCTAAAAAAAAATCCATAAAAATAAAATAATCACCTTTTACCTTTAAAAAACCTCTTTCACTTTCTATTTCAAGACTGTAGCCTTTACTCTGTTGGGGAGCACTGTGCACACACTACCCACTGTCTGCATTTCTGTGTAGTGAATGTCTGAGTAGCTTCATGATTCAAGATTATCCAGGAGGGAGAATGTAACTAATTAATTGCTAATTAACATGCTGAGTCACACTTATATAACACGGTATTTATTTTTCAGGTGTAGCAAATCTATCATTTTGGAAAAGAAAACCCCATACAAATGAAAACCTGCATATTTCACTTGGCCTTGAGCAGTTTGCCATATGATGAGCTAATTGTAGGTGGATACTGATCCCCAATATTGGGCTGATTGGTATTCAAATGAATGTAGGATTCTATAATCTTCATCTCTATATCAAACTTCACAGAAAATCTCACACAGTACTTCCCAAATGACTCCACCAGCACCCCACCATAATGATTTTGTAGCCTATGACTGTGTAAATGAAACATAAGCAGCCATCAGCCTAGTGTCATCAGTAGGGAGGTCAGACCACCTCAAGCAATCAGAATGGCAATGAATCTGGAAAAGGAGGGGAAAATGTCTCCTGCTGCAAATATGCAGCTCTTAAGCTTATATGGACAGAGAAAATATCTGAGAAGAATCAGGGATGGTGTATATACCCAATGTACTGGAAGAGGTTCATGCTCAGGCCAGGAAAAGTGGCAGAGGAATGAACTAGCACAGAATAAGCTAGAAGAGAATGTAAAGAGGAAGGGCAATGGAGTGCAGTAGAAGCAGCGGGGACATTTACAGGTAGTGATGGCACTGGAATTTTTGGGGAAGGTGTTTTTTAGTATTGCAGTTTAGAAGCCAAGGTAAATGAGATGAGGAGCAAAGAGGAAAGCTGATAACCAATAGCAAAGAAAAACAGGTCTGCAAGTATTGGGGGGACAAAACAATTAGCTCTCTGTAGCTCTGTCGGACTTCACTGAGCTTCCAGAAAAAGTACACCAGCATCATTCAGCCTCAGTGGTAACAAGGCAAAGCTATTTATACCTCCTGGAGGTACCTCAGCACTGGGTGCTCTGTACAATAGAAAGTGTGTGACGAGAGGGCAGGCCAAGCTGTTACTTCAGTGACTTCATAGGGTACCAGAGTCAAGGTTATTAGTTTGGTGAAGAAACCTGAACCACCGCAATTGCCAGCAAAGATTCAAAAGAGGCCCTGACCGGTTTGGCTCAGTGGATAGAGCGTTGGCCTGCAGACTCAAGCGTCCCAGGTTTGATTCCGGTCAAGGGCATGTACCTTGGTTGCAGGCACACCCCCAGTAGGGAGTGTGCAGGAGGTAGCTGATCGATGTTTCTCACTCATCGATGTTTTTAACTCTCTATCCCTCTCTCTTACTGTCTGTAAAAAATCAATAAAATATATTTTAAAAAAATTCAAAAGAGTATGGCACACTGGTGTCACAAAGCAGTACAATGCTGCTAGAATGCAGGAAACACTATCCTTTAACATGAAATATAAAATGCTACAGTCCCTCGTGGCCCACATACGTCCCTTGGATATTGAAGGTTAGGAACAGTGGTGAAAACTATCCAGCTAGAGAAGAATTTAGGGTATTTTCATTGGAGTGAGCCATCTCAGGGTTGGTATATCTAGTCAGCTCATCCCTAGATTAAACGAATGAGGAAAAATGATTATTGCCAAAAGGGACAATAATCCAGGGTCTTAAAACAAAGCCTTTGTAAGTCCTGGTGAGTTCTATATATTTTGCTATCACCTATGTGAGATCATCTTTAACACCTCCTGCTTAGCCGAGATGAACACAGCTCTTGTTCTGCTGGGGAACGGCCGAGTTCAAGGACAGCAACGGCTGTCAGAGGACATGCTCCCTGTCTCAACAGAGCAACTGAGAATAAGAGAAAAGAGCTACTCAAGAGAATAAGGTAGTTTTCCAGAATATCCACAAGTAAACTGGCATTTACATCTCTTTGTAACATCAAAGGTGGCATTCTTAATGTTGATTATGCCTGGCATTTGATTCAAGATGAAAAATCAAAGGTGACTTAGAGAAAACTGATTTTCTTGAGAGCAGGAGTGGGGAGGTTTCAAAAGTGATTTCTCCCAAACATACCAGGACATATTTTAGAAATGACCAGTGCGAATTCAAATTCTATTAACAAATAAGGCAGGTCAATGTTAAGGGGGTAGTTGCAAGCAGATATGAAGTTACATGTGGTAAATGATTCTGTATAATTATAAAATCTTCAGTAAGTATGTTAAAATATAAGGAGGGTAGCATTAACGCTGATGTTTGAGGAAATCACATTGGTCTTAATGTGGTAATTTTGTTGAATTTTTACAGCCAGCTTTTTATTACTATGAACTTACACAACACAGTATACTAGCTGAGCACACATGTCCTGGAATCATACTACCTATTAGACTAAATGTGAGACACATTATATAATCTCCCCATTGCCTCTTACCAGTTAAATGAGGGTAATAATAGTGACTATCTTAAAGGGATGCATGTAGATCAGATGAGAACATGTCAAGTGTTTAGAATAATACCTCATTAATAACTAGCACTCAGTAAATGTTAGCTTTGGTGCATATTCTACCTCTGCTACTGAATTAGCTGTGTGAACATGGGCAATTACTTAACTTCTCTAAATCAGTTTCCCCTGTTTGTAAGTGAGAGTCAGAAATATTTACCTTACAAAGTTATTGTTAGGTTTTAATGAGATAATGCATAAAGCACTTATTAGCACAGTGCCTGGCATATGGTAAATCTTCAATACACATTACCTCTGTGACTATAATTTTTTATTCCCAATTCCAAAATTTAAAAACATCTGAAAATCAAGTTGTTTTTATGATACTACAACTCATTTGGCAGCAAAATGACCTAAGCTCACACTGGGTATTTATGTCCAGTCTTTGGCCCATTTAGGGTAGGCACTCACACACTTTGCTGAAGAAATGATGTGTTGAGCAAGTACCACTAGGGGTACCTTCAGTGCACACCATATGTGCTCCTGTACCTTTCTAAAGTGTGAAATTCATATCTAAATTTAGAAGGTAATCTGGATCCAAGAGTTATAAACCATGAATTAAAGACCTATATTATTATTATATCACTCTCTATTCATGAAAAAGCATATAGCACTCAAATAAATTAATATACCAGGGAGTTTTTCCATGATGGTAACTCAAACGAACATCCCAGTTTCAAATAACCTGGAATAAGCCAATCAAGAACAGAGTAGAACATCTAATGTTTCTCAATGAGAAACATTAAAAAAGAAAAAAAAAAAACCCACAACAAAACACCATCAAGAAAAAGTTAATGAGACATTTAATAGAAATTTTCATAAAAATAGCTAAAATGAAAAAGTTCCAGTATTTCCAGGCTATCTCAATTCTCCATGGATATCAGGGTCCGTGGAAACTGGGTGCTACCTTTCAGCTTATAACTTGCATTCCTAATGATTTTAAACTCTGTTCATAGATGATCCTCAGATATAAAATTAAAGGTTGAAGTAAGTAGGTGGTCTCCATTCTCTGCTCGTGTTCTTTATGTTTATCCTTCAGAAAATTACTCTGTTCTGATGCATCATGTCAGGGTATTACTTCATTTCACTGATCTCTCTGCCTTCCTGTTTCTCAGCTCTTTGTTAGAGCCATGTTTTTCTGTATATGAGATGACATGACAAGCTAGCATTAAATGAGTAGCATTAATGAGTATCGAGCTCAATTGCTTTACAGTCTTTTCCATACCAGCACTGAGGTAAAACCCTGAGCCCTGCAGTAAGAGCATAGGTTGTGGCTGCTTGATGTGTCTGTTGTGTCTGTCACTGGTGATGCTGAAGGTGTGCTTGGGTCGGGGACTGAAGGAGGCCCACAGGACAGGGCGGCCGCTTTCCTGTCTGCAGCTGACCCACACAATGTCTACTTTCTCACCCTGAATAGTTTTTATTTTTGGTTTTAGAGAGTTATACTAGCTCATGTGGGAAGAGCCAGACTTAAGATACTGACAACATAAATTGATATAAAACTCTAAATATAAAAGTGCTCCTGACAGCGCTGTTGAACTGAAGACCCAGCATTCTGTCTATGCTAAACTTTAAAAGGGAAGTCATTCCTGTTACTGTTGAAGCCGTCACCTCAGAAGCTGTGCTGAAAGGTTCTGTACCCACAGGGAAGATAGATTTCCAGAGAACCTGCCGTACAGAGGCTAAGATTGATCAAGGTTAGGTAGGACAGTAAGCTTTTCTTTTCTTTCTTTCTTTTTTCTTTTCTTTTCTTTCTTTTTTTTTTTTTGAGTAGGCAGACTGTAGAACATAATTTACAAAAATAAGCCACATTCTTCCTGCGGTTATCATACTCGACTTAGGAAAAATAGTAAACTATATAAAAACCTAGAAAGCAAAAAGGGGAAGACAAATTGATCCCCCCCCCCCCCCCCCGATTTTAAGACTTTTGTCTCTCTCCTGCTGAAGGATGGAGGTAGTAGCATTCTACAGATTTAAACCTGCTGCTTTGGGTTTCTAAAATAGTCTGATGGATATGACCCATTCAATATTGACACATGATCACTAGCCAATAAGAATAATAAGAATGGTGCCCACTCAACATGGCTCAGTGGTTGAGTATTGACCTATGAACCAGGAGGTCATGGTTGGATTCCTGGTCAGGGTACATGCCCGGGTTGCGGGCTCAATTCTCAGTAGGGACTGTGCAGGTGGCAGCCAGTCAATGATTCTCTCTCATCATTGATGTTTCTATCTCTCTCTCCCTCTCTCTCCCTCTCTGAAATCAATACAAATATATTTTTTAAAAAGAACAATAATAAT
>PVJC01036569.1:0-17656 GCA_004026665.1 Murina feae | reverse complement strand
ATTTATCGGCAGTCTCTAGAAATTTCTTGAAAAACGTAATAACCGTGGTTTTGAACTCTATATCCTGTCGTTTTCTTTCCTCCATTTCTTTCATTTGTGACCTGTTTCTTTGTCTCCGCATTTTGGCTGCTTCCCTTTCTGAGTTAGGCGATCACTGCGAGGAATTAACCTCTAAGCCACTTGGTTATGAGAGTCAGCTATGCCTACAGTGGGAGAACTTCTGTGCTGGAGACACCCTTATGGGGCAAGAGTTGTTTCAGTGGGGCTTTTATGCTCACTGCATCTGCCCTGAGTGTGTTCTTTGTGGATCTGTTTTGTTTAGGTTAGTCCCACTCTGGCCACTGGGTGAGGCTGGCTCCTGTATCTTTAAGGAGGTGTTGATTAAGCCTTTGCCTCAGTCTTTTATATGCAAAAGCCTCTGACGCAGCTTTGGAGGGGCGGGGCCTTGGGAAGTTTGCAGGGCAGGGCGGAGGAAATAGCTATGGCGCTTCTCAGCCCTGCGCTGAAAGACACCAGGTCTCTGTGTCCCATGGTAATTGCTGCAAGCAACACTGAGAGAAACCCGCTTTGGATTTCCTCCTGGTGCCAGTCAGTCCCCCTTCTCCGGGTGTCTGGGTCCTTAGAAACTTGCCTGGAACTGGAGTTCAGAGCCGCTGGGAATATGTGGCTCTCTCCGTTTTGGAAAAGAACCGCGTCCTCCGGCACCAGCCCTCTCCCCGAGCCCCGTGCGCGCCCCTCCGTACCTTTGTACTTTGCTTCCGCCACTCCTCTGAGTCTCAGACTCTTCTCTAGTTGTAGGATTTTCACTCAGCCAGCCTTCCTGTGGGTGCGATTGGTGTCCGTGTGTTCTTTTTGTGGTTTTTCTGAAATAGTTGTTCACGGCTGCATTTACAGTGTTTACCTTATGCCGCCATCTTGCTGTTCCGGTAAGTTATTAATTGAATCACCGAGCCATGCTGGCTGGGCTGAAGTGTATAATTCAATCAATGTTAACACATATATGTACCTGTTTAATACCCACTATAATCAACATATAGAACATTTTTATCACCCTAAATATATATATACTAGCGGCCCAGTGCACAAAAATTTGTGCACTCGGGGTGGGGGGGGGTTGTCCCTCAGCCCGGCCTGTGCCCTCTCACAGTCTGGGACCCTCGGGGTTGTCCACCTGCTGGCATGCCTGGCCAGCCTGGTGAGGGGCTGATGGCTGTTTGCAGGCTGCCCACAGCTCCCATTGACCCAATGTCCCACTGAGGCTGGCTAGAATCAGGTTTTTGGGGTTTATTTATCTTCTATAATTGAAACTTTGTTACCTTGAGTGGAGGCTTAGCAGGCAATGGAAGCCTCCTGTTTGCTTCAGCTCTGTGGCTTCTATAATTGAAACATTGTTGCTTGAGCAGAGGCCCACTGGCCTACTCAGGCAGTTGCAACAGAAGCCTCTTGTTTACTTACCTAACTCCGTGGCTGCCAGCCTCCATCTTGAGTGGGTTAATTTACATACAGCTGCTCTAATTGGCTGGGAGGCATAGCCTGGCTGGTGGGTGTGGCTTAGGTGTCTTGGAGTAATGGTCAATTGCATATTACTCTTTTATTAGATTAGATATATTTTTGCTTTTTTGTTATTTTCCTCTATCACCAGCCTTAGGCAACCACTGATCTGCTTTCTGTTATTCTACATTAGTTGTGCCTTTTGTAAGAATTTCATATAAATGAAGTTGTGTAGTATGTGTCTTTTTTGTGTCTGACTTCTTTCACTGAGCAAGATATTTTTAAGATTCATCTAGATTGTTACATTTATCAGTTTATTCCTTTTTTATTACTGAGTATATTGCTATAACCACTAGTATATATATGTTTATTTTACTGCCCTATGAGGTCCAAGATAAGTGCAAGAATGACAAAGACCAGTTCTAGTCATAGGATATTAGAATATTTTATGACTTCATTACGCCAGTGGCATCATGAGGATGAGTGATAGATATCTCAAGCTAAGTTCCAATGAGTAAACTTTGCCTGAAGTTTATATTGAGTAGGCTCTGGATCAACATTATATTGTCTTTTCTAGTTCTCTCTTAATTGATACTTTATATACTCTGCCAACTTATATTCCTTATGTTGTACCATGGTAACCTATATTCCTTAATAACCATAAAAAATTTATTTTCTTTGCTTGAGGTTCTTTTATTTTGATTTATCGCAGTGGTTCCCAAATCCTAGTGCTTGGACTGGAGCCTTAGAAATGATGAAACCCCAGAAAAGTAAAGACAGGCTGCACATTTTTCATAAAGCTAAAGTTTAAATTCTGAAATTATCGCTAGTAATATTTTAAAATGTTGAAGTGACTTTCGAAATAAAAATATTGATCAGTGATCATTTAAAAAAATTTTAATTGTCAGCATAATAAAATCTTGGCAACTCTTTGTGGGTCCTCAACATTTTAAGAAAAGGTAATCTAAAAACTTAAAAAGTAAAATATGTTTTATGAGATGTTGTACTACTTCAGAAATCTAAAACTCTGGGAAATTCTGTAAGAAAACAGTTTCTGCAGAAAGTTAAAGTTTTACTGGGGAAAAGTTTACACAGAGGCAACAACAGAATGTAATGTGATTAATTATCTCATTGGTGCCAAAGAGGCCCGAAAAATTATCACATAGAATTAGGCTCCTAAGTGATTCTGACACCACTGGTTGGTGGGTCACACTTTGAGCAAGGACTTTGATTTTCAGGCTGTGTGTGGTAGTCGTCATCTATAATCCTCTCCTTCCTTCAGTTGGTTCCTTTGGTCCCCTCCAGTGGGCTTGATCCCACTGTAATACTGTGTTTCCTAAATGTTGGTGAACTTTAGAATCACCTGGGGAGATTTAAAAACTTCCCATGTCCAGGTTATATGTGATTACATCACAATGTCCAGGGTGAGAGCCAGTCATCAGGATTTTTAAAAGGTGTCAAGGCAATTATTATATGTAATAGTTTCAGAACCATTGTCCCTGTGTTTAGCTAGCTCTGTAATGATTTAAGCAGATAGCACTCAAAGAAGTTCAGGCAGAGGTGAACAGTATTGATAATGTTTTTTTATGACAGGATTGCTAAAATCATCTGAACTTTCACCAGTGATACTGGAACAAAAGGGCCTCCTAGAAGTGATTGATCAGCTAAAACATTCGCCTTCAGGACTGGACTCTATATTACAAAAAACTGTACCATGGGGAGTAGCATTTCATCATGCAGGTATCCATATTTATAATCTGTTAAGAAGCCCCTTCAAAAATCCTCACAGTTTCTTCATTTTGTATTAAAATATTTGATTTCTTATTAACTGCACTTAATGCTCTTAGATTTCATGTTAATAAATTGTATGATTAAGATTAAGTAAGAGTAAAACAAATAGGTTTGTTTACTTATCTGTCTAGTAAACCTAACTTGCAGTATATGTCTTGGTGTCCCTTGTTTCAGGGATCCCTTGCTTAAGTCTTCATACAGACTGTTTTCGGGTGCAAAATGTTGCTCTCAATCATAGCATGTTTCTGTCCTTCTCTTCCACCGACAAATATAACGCCTTTTCCAGCTTAACTAAGCACTTATCACACACGATGTCCTTAACTTTTGCAATTTGAGATGTGACAGCAAAACTAGCACACATTGCTTTTTCCTGTACAGTTTCACGGATAGAAGATTCATTCTCACCATAAATCTTAGCAACTTCCACATGTATTTATGTGCTGCTTAATGACATATTCTGAGAAATGTGTCATTAGGTAATTTTGTTGTGCAAACATCATAGGGTGCACTTGTACAAACGTGGGTGATATAGTCTACTCTACAACCAGGATATATGGTATAGCCTTTGTTTCTAGCCTATAAACCTGTACAACATGTCATTGTATTGAGCATTCTAGGCAGTTGTAATATAGTGCTAAGGATTTGTATCTAAACATATGTAAATATAGAAAAGGTGCAGTAAAAATATGCTCTAAAGGTAAAAGATGGTACACTGTTACCATGAATGGAGCTTGCAGGACTGGATGTTGCTCTGGGTGAGTGAGTAAGTGATGAGGGACTGCGAAGGCCTAGGATATTACTAGGCATTTCTAGTTTCACACACTTCTTTGACATATAAACACTTTACACTTGGGCTACACTAAATCTATAAAAAGCATGAGATTAAATCAAGCACAAGATAAAATGATAAAATCAAGAGATGCGGTAAACACACGATTATAAGGCTGTTGTTGGAGTAACTTGGCATACTGTTTAACAGTAAACTATTTTTTATAAATAGCATTATTCCAAAATAATATTAAAAAGTCTAGTATAGTAAGTACATAAACCAGTAACATGATCATTTATTATCATTATCAAGTATGTAGTGTACATAATTGTATATGACTGGCAGTGTAGTAGGAGTGTTTTCATTAGTATAACCACAAACATGTGAGAATTGTGTTGTGCTATGACATCACTAGGTGATAGGAATTTTTCAGTTCCATTATAATCTTACTAGAGGCCTGATGCATGAAATTCGTGCAAGGGGCTCAGCCCTCGCAGTGCCAGCTTGCCTTGGCCTTTCCAGCTCCGGCTTCGTCTGGAAGGTTGTCCAGAAGGTCTTTTGGCCGTCTGGTCTAATTAGCATATTATGCTTTTATTATTATAGAATAGACCACCATCGTATGTGTGGTCTGTCATTGAACCAAAATGTTATTACATAGCACATGGCTGGACAGTTTTTTTTCTTATTAGGGGAGAACGTTCATCTTTTCACTTACAGGAAGTACTTTATGGCTTCTCTTTGGCATATACAAATTGCCATTACCACATTTGTGCTTTGGGGTAATTATTAAGTAAAATAAGGGTTACTTGAACACAACAAGCACTGCAACACCGAGAGTCAATCTGATAACCAAATGGCCACTAAGTGACTAACAGGCAGGTAGTGTATGCAGTGTGTATACACTGGACAAAGGGATGATTCACATCCCAGGCAGATGGAGGGAGATGGTGTGAGATTTCATCATGCTACTCAGAGCAGCTTGCAATTTCAAATGCGGGAATTGTTTATTTCTGGAATTTTCCATTTAGTATTTTCAGAGCTCAGTTGACTGCAGACAATTGAAACCACAAAAAGCAAGACCTCAGATAAGGGGAGACTACTGTACTTGCTGGCCTAATTTTATGCCATTCTGAGTATTTTCTTTTATCTCAAGGAGTACAGAAATATTCTTATACATATATCAAAATAAAATTAGTTTTAGAAATTCTCATATTGTGTGTTGAGAGGGTAGAGTGTTTAAAAATTAACTACACAGGTTGTCAAAATTACAAAGAGTATGATAGTCACTGAATTAAATAATTTCAGGAAGTGATCTTTCCATGATTAAATGTGCCAAGAATATGATTAAGAATATAGAGTTTATGCCTAGCTGGTGTGGCTCTGCGGTTGAGCTAAAACATATTTAAAAAACCACACCAGAATATAAAGTTTCTAAGATTAGGAATTTAACCTTTTCAATTTATTTATCACTAGAGGCCTGGTGCACAAAATTTGTGCATGGGGGGGGGTCCCCTCAGCTCAGCCTGCACCATCTCCAATCTGGGACCCCTTGGGGGATGTTGACTGCCGATTTAGTCAGACATCTCTCTCACAATCTTGGACTACTGGCTCCTTATCGCTCACCTGCCTGCCTGCCTGGTTTCCCCTAACCACCCCCCTGCCAGCCAGGTTGCCTCCAACTACCCCCTCCCTGCTGTCCTGGTTGCTCCTAACTGCCCCCCCTGCCAGCCTGGTCACCCCCAACTGCCCCCCCACACCAGCCTGGTTGCCCATCACAGTTCCTCCACCGACCTGGTTGCCCCACGCAGCCTGCTTATTCAGTCGTTTGGTAGTCCCTCACTAACCCCGCTGCTGGCCTAGTCGTAGGCAGCCATTTCTGAGGGCGTGATGATCAATTTGCATATTACCTCTTTATTATATAGGATGCTATATATAAATACATTTAAAAATATATACACACACATATATGCACACACGTATATACACAATTGATTATTGAAAAACACAGGTTTGAACTGCATGTGTCCACTTATATGCAAATTTTTCTCAATAAATACATTGGAAATTTTTTTGGAAATTTGCAACAATTTGAAAAAACTCACAGATGAACTGTGTAGCGTAGAAATACATGCATCAAAAAATGAAACAGATATGTCATGAATGCATGAAATATATTTAGATATAGTATATTTTAATACCATAGAATAATAGTATTAGTCTATTTATTACCATAAAATATACACAGATCTATTGTAAAAAGTTAAAATTTATGAAAACTTAACACACAGAAACACTTTCAGACCATATATGAAGCCATTTGCAGTGGAGAGAAATGTAAACAAACGTAAAGATAAAATATTAAATCATGACTGCATAAACTTAACTGTAGTACATAGTGTATTAATATAATAATTTCATAACCACCTCCTGTTGTGAGGAGCATTTAAAATGCCCGTGACACATCCTAGCCAGTTTGGCTCAGTGGCTAGAGCCTTGGCCTGCGGACTGAAGGGGCCTGTGTTCTGCTACAGTCAAGGGCACATGCCCAGGTTGTGGGCTCAGTCCCCAGTAGGAGGGTGTGCAGGAGGCAGCCAATCAATGATTCTCTCTCATCATTGATGTTTCATTTCTCTCTCCCTCTTCCTCTCTGAAATCGATAAAAATATATTTTTTAAAAAATGCCCAACTTAATCATCTCCTTGTGAACAGATTGTCTCTGCAGTAAATTGGATTTTGTAGTAAAAAGTGATCTCGTGGCTTTTGCATATATATAATTTTAAATTTTATGGCAATTCTATATGCCAGTGGTTAACAAATCTCTTCTGCTCCTGCATTTCCATCTGCCTGGCCTGGGGAAGGTTGTCTTCTTCACCTGTAGCCTCAGTTACAACTTTGAGCTGATCCTCTTCTGTGGACCTGGCTCTCTGTTTTTCAATGAGTGCAGCCTAAAGGCTAAGTATAAACGTGGGGGAAGGGGGCAATGGCTAGAGTTGGCCCAGTGCCTCAGCTACTGCATCCTGTGGACTGGCATCACCGTCTTCCTGCTGTGCCCCCTCATCCTCATCTGGCAGATCCTCTGTGCCTTTTTCAGCTATGCTGAGGTGCCGGAGCAGGAGTCTGGGGCCCTGGGAGCATGTTGCTGGTCACTGTATGGCCACTGCTACCTCTGCCACTTCAACGAGCTGGAGCATGAGCTGCAGCCCCATCTGAACTGTGTCTACAAGCCAGCCTCCAAGTACATTGCTTTTTGTCACCTCTGCTGACATTGCTGGCCTATGATGTGCCTTCTTTGCTGGCTCCGTCCTGGCTGTGCTTATTGCCCTCACCATCTACAACGAAGAAGTGTTTGCTGTGGAGCACGTCCTCACCACCGTCACACTGCTGGGGGTTACTGTGACGGGGTACAGGTCCTTTATCCTGGACCAGCACATGATGTTCTGCCCTGAGCAGCTGCTCTGCGTGACCCTTGCTCACATCCACTACATGCCTGACAACTGGCGGGGTAATACTCACCACTCACAGACCCGGAACGAGTTTGCCCAGCTCTTCCAGTACAAGGCAGTGTTCATCTTGGAGGAGTTGCTGAGCCCCATTATCACACCCCTCACCCTCATCTTCTGCCTGCGTCCATGGGCCCTGGAAATTATAGACTTCTGCAATTTCACTGTGGAGGTCGTTGATGTTGGAGACACCTGCTCCTTTGTTCAGATGGATGTTTGCCACTATGAGCATCCCCAGTGGCTATCCACTGGTCAGACCGAGGCCTCGGTGTACCAGCAAACTGAGGGCGGGAAAGAGTTGTCACGCATGCACTTAGCCATCACCAACCTGGTTGGCAGCCACCACGTGAGAGCACAGCCTTCTTGAGTTTCCTCAAGGAGCAGGTTCAGCAGGATGGTCAACTCCCTGAAAAATGCCCTCTTTATGTCCATCTAGTCCTTACAATCTGAGTCTGAGCCATTGAGCCTTATTGCAAATGTGGTAACTGGCTCATCTTGCCATGGTCCTTCACTTTCTAGAGACCTGCAGGGTTCCAGGCACAGGACTGGAGTCACCTCTGCAACCTGGTCAGGTTTCCATGCGCTGGGCTCCCAATGCCGTGACAGGCCCAGCATCATGCCAGGACAGCCAGCTCTTGGAGCATTGTGTGGGAAGGGCAGTGCAGAGCCTGGTGCTGTCAGAATATACATCCACTGAAATGAGCCTGCATGCCCTCTGTGCACCAGCTCCACAAGCAGCAGGCCCAGGCTGAACCTGAGAGGAATGTGTGGTACTGCCAGGAGAGTGATGACAGTGGGGTGAGTGCCCCTGAAGAGGGAGGAAAGGTTGCCCGGCACCCCCAACTATCTCCCTCTCTGTCAGCTATCCCTGTGCTGCTATATCCTGGCCTCGAGCATCTGAGACCATTGCCCTGCAAGGGGGTTTCCAGAGGCACTATGGAGGCATCAGATCCGGGCTCCCTCTCACTTCTCTCGGCTGCCCCTTGGTGTGTGGACTTAAGATGGACATTCAGCATTAAGGCACCCAGAGCCCATGCCTGAGGAGGGCTCTGAGGATGAGCTTCCCCCTCAGGTGCACATGATCTAGACAAGGCTGGGGAGGGTCCCTATGCCTCAGGATGGCGGTATCTATTGACCTGCCATGGAGGCTTCTCTGAGTGTTGCCTGGTTCCATGTACTAGCATATGGTGTTCATGTGTCCATGCCTGGCCAAGAGCGGTGCAAATACTGGGCTCACCACAGCCCCAGCAGAGAAACCGGGGGCCTAGGAACCAGAGCACACAGGACTCTAGCCCCATCCCCAGGAACCCACTTGGCTGAGAGTGTGGTACTAGAAACTGGTCCGCAGCCCAGTCCCAGCAATGCTAGCTTTGCACCTACCCTTTTGAGTCTCCAGAGGACTGCCTACCACAGTAGCTGCCAACCAGGGAGAACTTGTGCCAACTGTGGAGTGGGGAGGTTGGGCCTGGACCCTCAACCTCTGTGGCCTCCCTCTCCCCACCCTGAACACATGAGCAGCTCAGGCTGTGGCCCTTACATCACCCTCAGTTCTCTCACAGTGCTACTGCCTGCTCACCCATCCCCTTCCTGCACATAACTGGCATATGAGCTGCTTGCTATGGTTCTGTTCACTCGTTTCCCTTCTGTTCAGCTTTTGATTTGTGTTGGCGTAGAGGCCCTAGCTCCCAGCTCCTCTCACCTATCTTTTGATACTAAGGATGGTTTCTAAATTATAGGAGCAGGATGGAAATTTTTTGCTACCCTGTCCAATTTTTTAGATAGGCCCCTGGGAGCATATCAAATTCTTATGATATTAGGCAACATCCCTGGCCAGCCAAAAACTCATGAGTTCAGCACTGAATGGGTTGTTGTGGTCTACTTGCACCCCCAAACACAACACTTCTAATTCAATCTCCTGATCATGGAATAGTAAGGATCTAGGAGGCTCATTGCACATGGTTCTCTATGGAAAAACTGTCAATGCTATAGAAGAGAACTCTGATAGAACATCATGAAAGTCTGGAAGGATCACATCACTGAAGATGCTCTTGTTACAGAGAAATTTGTGAAAGCCATCTAACCTGAAAACAATAAATTCCTGCTGGAGAAAACTGTGTCCAGATGTTGTGCATGACTCCACAGGATTTATGACAGATCCAATCAAAGAAACCATGAAAGAGATTGTGAATATGGCAAAAAAAAGGGGGTGTGTGTTGGTGAAGAGTTTCAAGATATGTATCTTGAAGAAGATAACTTGATGGAGATGAGTGCTTCCGAATCAATGCCAGAAGATGAAGACATAAAGAAGCAGCACCAGGAAACAAACTGATATTAGACACCTGGCAGAAGGGTTCCAGTTACCAATACAGCATGGGCCCTTCTGTGGCGTGGGCACTGAAACTAAAGCAGACAGTGGAAGGCTTGGTACCATAGAGACACATTTTTAGAGAAATGAAAAGCAAAGAAGTCAGAAATTACAATGTATTTCTGTAAAGTTATTCTGAGTGTGCCTGCCTCTTCTGCCTTCCCTTTCACCTCCTCTACCTCTTCTGCCTCTGCCACCCGAGACAGCAAGACCAACCCCTCCTCCATCTCCTCTTCAGCTTACTCAGTGTGAAGATGATGAGATTGAAAACTTTTACAATGACCCACTTCCACTTAATGAATAGTAAATAACCATCATGCCACACATTGAATAAACTTAGCTGTTATGTATGTGTGTGAGTGTCTTCATGTGAAAATGTGACACTGTGTGTCAGGAACTGTATGAGACATTTTTGAGTCATCTTCATTGCCTAATTATTCATCAATACAAGACTTCAAGACTTGTATTGAAATGATAACATGTCCTTACATAGGCATAAGGTGAATGATATATAATGTAAAATTAATAATGTGTTAGTTTTCTTACTGTTTTATAAGTGCTTTAAAAATTACATTACTGTACAATATGCTAATGTGTATCAGGCTATTATCATAGGTAATTGGTTAAAAAACTATAACAATGTTTCTACTGTTTATGAATATGTCTGTTACTATATGACATAAAAATTTTGTAACAGTTCATTTATTAGGGTGCAGACTAAACCATCTAGTATAATCATAGACTGACATCAAAAAATTGTATTGCTGCTGCTTTATTATCAGAGCATGAATTGTGATACCTGCAAGTAAATGAGTTTCTTTTTTTCACATTTTTCATTTTTTAAAAAGTATGTTTGTTTGTTTTTATTTTTAGAGAGAGAGGAAGGGAGGGGGAAAGATAGAAACACTGATGAGAGAGAAATATCAATTGGCTTGCCTCCTGCTTCTACCCAGACATGTGCCCTGACTGGGAATTGAACCAGTAACCTCTTGGTGCATGGTTTGATGCTCAACCAGTGAGCTACACCAGCCAGACTTACATCTTTCTTTATTTAAAAAAATATATTTTTATTGATTTCAGAGAGGAAGGGAGAGGGAAAGGAAGATAGAAACATCAATGATGAGAGAAACATCGATTGGCTTGCCTCCTTCACGCTCTACACTGCAATCCAAGCATGTGCCCTGACTGGGAATCAAACCTCCTGGTTCATAGGTTGCTCGACCACTGAGCCATGCTGGCTGGGCACATCTTTCATTTTTGATGTCTAGTGTTATTAATACATATACTATCGACAGTGTTTTGTATCATATGAGACAATATTGATATAGGTACTGACAGATAATTCATCTTGTAAACAGGTGATGTAAACTTATGGTATCAATATAGTACAGTATTATAAAACTATTTCTCTTATGATTTTCTTAACATTTCTTTTTTAGTTTACTGTAATAATACAGTATAAAAATATAACATGCAAAATATGTGTTAGTTGACTTTATGTTATTAGGCAGACTTTTAGTCAACAGTAGGAACTTTGGGGGAGTCAAAAGTCAAACATGGATTTTCCACTGTGTGTGAGGTCTTGTGCCTGTAACTCCTGTGTTGTTCAAGGTCCATCTGTGCATGTTATTGTAACTTCCTTTTTTTAGGTCTTACTTTTGAGGAGAGGGATATCATTGAAGGAGCCTTCCGTCAAGGTCAGATTCGAGTCTTGGCAGCAACTTCTACTCTTTCATCTGGGGTGAATTTACCTGCACGTCGTGTAATTATTCGGACTCCTATTTTCAGTGGTCGAACTCTAGATATTCTTACTTATAAGCAGATGGTTGGTCGTGCTGGCAGGAAAGGAGTAGACACAGTAGGTGAGTTTGAATTTAATTTCAATAGCATTGCAGATGGACAGTGTCATTCTACTTGAAATTTAATTAGTCCCTGGCAACCCTGTTCTCATTATGCTGTATTTGTCATCCAACACACTAATGTCATCCTTTTGGATTTACTTAATACCTATAATGTAAGTCATTTTTCATATATTGTCAACCATTGATTTTCTACTAAGGTAGAATTAAGATTTTCTTTTGTATTATATACTGTGAAATGATCCAGTATTATCTTAATCAAGTGAATTATCACATTTAGCTAGAATATTTTTCATTTCCAGTATAGTCTACTATTTACTGTTAATGGAGTAATTTTCTTTCTTTTTTTTCTTTAATTTTGATGAAGTCCAATTTATCTATTTTTTTTTTATATATCTTTACTGATTTCAGAGAGGAAGGGAGAGGGAGAGATAGAAAGAAATATCAATGATGAGAGAGAATCATTGATTGGCTGCCTCCTGCATGCCCCATACTAGGGATTGAGCCTGCAATCCAGCCATGTGCTCTGACCGGGAATTGAACCATGACCTCCTGGTTCATAGGTTGATGCTCAACCACTGAGCTATGCCAAGCAGACTCTTTCTTTTTTTAAAATTGATTTTAGAGAGAGAGAGAACATCGATACAAGGGAGTAACTTTGATTGGTTACCTCCCATTGGGGATTGAACCCACAACCTGGGTATGTACCCTGACCAGTAATTGAACCCACCACCTTTTGGTGTATAGGACAGTGCTCCAACCAACTGAGCCATACCGGCCAGGGTGAAAGGAGTAATGTTCATGGATATTAGTTCTGTTTAGGTCTAAGAGAGAGTTCAAATAGTGATGCTGAGAGCTGGGAAGCACTCTTACACTTTGGGAATAGGAACTGTACATACCATCTTTTCCTCTCTTAATTGGCGCTGGCTCTAAAAACAATGTTTTCAGTTTCTTACATTGCATCAGCAAGTAATAATAATGTTCCAGCAGTCCTAACAAAAATTTTGTCTTAAGCAATGAGGAATTAAAAATTACTATAGTAGGAATAGGAAATGGCGGCGGTTTAGGCAGACGTATCCAGCCAGTGCCTTGTCCCAGAGCAGATAGTTGAAGCGAGTAGCTTCCAGCCCGAATTTGCAGTGGAGATCAAGCTGGGAGACAGCCTGCAGCTGGGTAAGACAGAAATCTTCTGAGAAAGGTAAATTCAAGGCTTTGGGAAAGGTCTTTTACCAGACCTTAGCCCTGAGGATCAGAAAGTCTCCACATGGCACTGGCGCCAGCACCCAGCCATGTCTCCTGAGACCGGCGGTGCATCGGAAAGAGGGTCCGTGGAACTGCTGGTCAGCAGGGGCTTCTAGATCCGGCTTCACATTCAGGAAAGGGCTGGGGCGTGCGGGCAGGGGAGAAGCGTGCCCCCCTCGAAGTGGATTCTACATCTGGGTCCACAGTAAAGACTGAAGCGTGCCAGCAGGAGAGGCACGCGCGTGGCTGCAGCCTCTCCTGCCCCTATGACTGGAGTCTATCTGCACTGAGCCCCATGCATAAGGCATTGTGGATACAGACATTTACCCATGGCTGGAGTGTGGGAGAGGGTGCTGGGTTGTGGAATCTGGAGAGAGGGGGGAGTCCAGGAGAGGTGGCAGCGAGTTTGGTGCTGACTCATGCCGAAGCCTGGGACCTGGGCAGCCATTGTGCCCTGAGGAGACAACCTCTCCCTCCAGTATCCAGGCAACTAATACAGCCACACCTAGATTCCACCCTGAACTGTAAAAAGGATTTTCTTTTTTTAAAAAAAGCAACCTAATAAGTCCCTGAGACTCCAAAGAGAGTGGCCTAAAGAGAGACTTTTGAACTCAGTAATCAGATCCTGAGAAAAACAACAGTACAGAAGACTAGGATCTTAAGCCAGCCAAAGGAACATTTTACTTCTTCATTTTAAATTTATTTTTATTATTACTTAATTGTTACCTTTCCTTTTTTTTTCTTTTTTTCTTTGTTTTCCTGTGTGTGTTTTTTGCTTTATTTTCTAATTCTATTTACTTTATTTTTCCATCACTCTATTTTATTTTATCATTTTTTTGCTATTTTTATGCCATTTTTGAAATTTTTTGTAAATTTATTTATTTTTTCTTTCATTCTCTTTCCTTCTATCCACCCATCCCCTTTCTACTTCCTCAATACTGAACTGAGATCCTCCCCATATCCCTCCAATTCTTAACCTTATCTCCTATATATAAGCTCAGCATCTACAGATTCTGCCTCCATCCTCTTTGCTGGGGGTGGTAACTTATAGTGGGGTTATTATTGTCGTGAATATATTTGTGCTTTGGTTCCTTTGTGCGGGGTCTTGTCGAGGTGAACTTTATCCAGTCAGGCCAGGTGCTAGAGATGAATCTCATAACCAGACACCTGTAGAGGAAATTCCATCCACGAACAGGTCAATAATACCCCAGACCCAACTGCAGAGGAAGAAGGTGGCAGTGAGGGAGAGAGCGTAAGTCAGTGAGGGACCAAAAGAGGAGTGTGTGGTCATGTGGAATGTGCATGTGGGTATGTGAGTGAGGCACAGATAGATCCCGCAGTGGCCTGGCTAAATGGGATTCCTTAATTAGGCAGCCTCTGCTACCATTGTAAACAGTTCCAGGAGACCAGCCCGTCCTTACAGGCCTAGTGTTTTTAAGGGGAGAGCTGCTGTAACTGGGAGCCAGACTTCAACCCTGCCAGGGACCTGCTACTTCAGCTGTGGTCCCACAGTCAACTAGTTTCCAGCCATCCTGGGCGCAGGTTCTGAAGACTGCTCTCCTCTGACCGACCCAATGCCTTGTCCCAAGGCACTGCAACCACACAAACAGCAGACACGTGAGAAGCACACGCCTGTCCAAAGTTCAGCAGCTCTGTGACCAGCCTACCCCATGCCTAAGAGCAGAAGCCTCATGTGGCAGCCCCCTGTCCAAGGATCAGCAGCTGTGTGAGAGGCCTGTTCCCCAGTCTGAGGAGCAGCATCCACGTGAGCAGTCTCACCCCTCCCTGTCTGAGGAGCAGCCCACACTAATCCAAGGAGCATCAGCCAAAAGCAGTCTGCACCTGTCTGATGAGCAGCAGCTGGGGGAGCATCCCAACTCTATCCAAGGAGCAGCAGTCACAGGTGCAGCTCACTCCCACCTAAGGTGCAGCAACCACGCAAGCAACACACACCCCATTTGAGAACCAACAACTGAGCGAACAGCCCGCACCCGTATGAGGAGCAGTCACCCTGTAAGCAACCAACCCCTGTCCAAACAACTACAGCTTCACGAACAACCCGCTCCATCTAAGAAAAGTAGCAGTGTGCAGCCAACCTAGATCCAAGGGGCAGCAGCCACGTGGTCAGCCCACCTCTGTCCAAGGAAGCTGTGTGAGCAGCTTCCATTACCAGCCAGAGACACCACACCTGCTAACAGCACCCACCAGAGGAGCCACTGTCATCTGAGGACCAGCCACTTTGAGGAGCAACTGCAGCCCAAGGAACCACCACCACCCAAAGAGCAGCCCCTGCACAACTCAACATCTAGATCAGTCGGTGAGACCAAAAAATGGGTAGACAAAGAAACCCACAAAGAAAAGAAAAGGAGGAATTGCCAGAAAAGCAGCTAAGTGAAACAGATGCATGCAATATGTCAGAAAAAGAATTCCGAATAAGGGTCCTAGAGTGCATAAACCGGATGGAGGAAAAAATCAACAACTTAAGTAAGAATCAAGAAGAAATGGTTGAAAAAATCAGCAACTTATGTAAGAATCAAGAAGAAATGGATGAAAAAATGAATAGCTTATGTAAGAATCAAGAAGAAATGAAGGGTGATATAGCTGCCATAAAGAACACCATGGAAAGTTTCAACAATAGACTAGGAGAAGCGGAGGACCGAATTAGCGAATTAGAAGACAGAGAAGCAAAACACACCCAAACTGAACTGCAATTAGAGAAAAAAATCAAAAGACAGGAGGAGAGCCTAAGGGAGCTATGGGATAACATGAAATGAAGCAACATACGAATAATAGGGGTGCCAGAACAACAGGAAGAGGAACAAGGATTAGAAAACGTATTTGAAGCAATAATCTCAGAAAATTTCCCAGAGGTGGGGAAGAAAAAAATCACACAGACACAGAGAGTCCCAAACAAGGTGAATCCAAAAAGACTCACCCCAAGACACATCATAATTACCATGGTAAATTCAGGACAAAGAGAGAATCTTAAAGGCTGCAAGACAGAGACAGAAAGTTACATACAAGGGAGCTCCCATTAGATTATCAAATGACTTCTCAACAGAAACACATCAGGCCAGAAGAGAATGGATAGTAATTTACAAAGTGATGCAAAACAAGGGACTGAATCCAAGATTACTCTATCTGGCAAGGCTATCATTCAAAATTGAAGGGGAAATAAGAAGCTTCACAGACAAAAAAAGGCTAAGGGAATTTATCACCACAAAGCCAGCAATGCAAGAAATGCTAAAGGAACTGGTGTAAAAAGATGAAATAAAAAGGTAAGAAAGAACACAAGCACAAAAAATAAAATCGCTACAAACAAGTACCTTTCAATAATAACTTTAAATGTAAATGGACTAAATGCTCCAAACAAAAGACACTGAATGGCTGAATGGATAAAAAAACATGACCCATATAGCTGCTGTTTACAAGAGACTCACCTCAGAATAAGGGATTCACACAGACTAAAAATGAAGGGATGGAAAAATATCTTTCAGGCAAATGGAAATGAAAAAAAAGCTGGGGTAGCTATACTTATATCAGACAAAATAGATCTCAAAGTGAAGGCCATAATGAGAGATAAGGAAAGCCACTTCATAATACTAAAGGGATCGATACAACAAGAGGACATAACCCTGATAAACATATTTGCACCCAATTTAGGAGCACCCAAATACATAAAAAAACACCTGGAAGATATCAAGGGAGAGATAGACAACAATACAATCATAGTAAGGGACTTTAATACACCTCTGACATCACTGGATAAATCCTATAGACAAAAAATCAGCAAAGACACGGAAATCCAGATGACTCACTAAATCAGATGGAGTTAATTGACATCTTCAGAACATTTCACCCCAAAGCTGCGGAATATACATTCTTCTCAAGTGCACATGGGACATTTTCAAAAATAGACCACATATTGGGTCACAAGCAAAGTCTCCCCAAATTCAAGAAGATTGAAATCATATCAAGCATCTTCTCAGATCACAATAGCATAATCTAAACTAATAAAAGCAAAATATTAAAATTAACCGTTTCTCTGAGACAGGGTAAGCCACGCCCACCAGCCAATCAGAGCGGCTGTATGCAAATTAGCCCAGCCAACATGGCGGCCGCCACGCACGGACCTGAGTAAACAGCCCTTTCCGTTGCGGCAGGAGCGAAAGTGAAGCTGCGCCCCTCAGCTCAGCTCCTATTAAACTGCCTCTAGCAGTTTTGAAACAATGTAACAATCATAGAATCCTCCGGAGCTGAAGGAAAGAGCAGCTCCGGCCTAACCAGTAAAAGTAACAATTGTTTCATTATAGACTCTGCGAGGTGAAACAGAGGAGGCTTCGTTAGTAGTTAGAAGGCTGCCTTAAAGGAACAGTGTATCAATTATAGAAGATAACCCCAGGCCTTCAAGGAACAGTATCAATTATAGGAGAAAAAACTCCAGAACCTGTGTCCAGCCGGCCTTGCTGGGACGTTGGGTCAATGGGAGCTGTGGGCAGCCTTAAAGCCCCTCACCCAGGATGGTCAGGCACGCCAGCAGGTGGGCATCCCCCGAGGGGTCCCAGACTGCGAGAGGGCACAGGCCGGGCTGAGGGACCTCCCGAGTGCACAGAGCGGCTGCAGGGCGGGACAGCGCAGG
>PVJC01036568.1:5376-17747 GCA_004026665.1 Murina feae | reverse complement strand
ACCTGGGACAGGCGCTCCTGGATACTCCTTGGAGGCTCCTGGGGGCGGAGCTAGGCAGCAGACCCAGGATAGCTGCTCCTGGATGCCCGAGGAGGCCCCAGGCCAGACCACCCCTCCCACTGAGCTGACACACCTGGCACAGCTATGCCGGCCGCAGAGGCTCCCAGTGCAGAGCCACCCTGCCAGCCTCCATCTTGGCAGGGTTAATTTGCATACAGCCGCTCTGATTGGCTGGTGGACGTGGCTGTGAGCAGAGGCTCAGCCAGCCTAGGCAGGCAGTTGCAACAGAAGCCTTTGGTTTGCTCCAGCTCCATGACTGTTGGCCAGGTTAATTTACATACAGCCGCTCTGATTGGCTGGTGGTAATGGTCAATTTGCATGTTTCTCTTTTATTATATTAGATATATATATATATATATATATATATATTTTTTTTTTTTTAAAGAAACCTTGCACTTCCTGTCTGCTCCAGCTACGCTGTGGCCAACAGTGAGCTGTGCAGTGGGGCTCGCTGCTACAGCTCAGAGTCCAGAGTTATGGTAGCTTCGGGGGGCTTATTATCGGGAAGGCCTTATGTTCGGGGAGGCTTTATTATCAGAGAGGTCTTATTTTCGAGGAGGTCTTATGTTGGGGGGATGCCTTATATTTCAGAGAGAGGCAAACCTATAAGTAGATCTTATTTTGAGGGGATGTCTTACTTTCTGGGAAACATGGTAGGGGTGGGACCGCTTGAAGGGCAATAGAACTGGGGAATCCAGCCGGGCGTGGAAAGAAGGACACAAACTAGAAATGCAAACTTTAAAATATATAAATGTTACTAAGACAGGCAGCTTGCAGATAACAAATCACACTCAGCAAAGTGTATAACCAATCCCAAGGATGTTACAAAGGCAAATTCTTTGAAAAGACCACTCAGGAGCTAGCACCCCCTAAATTAAAAAGTGTGAGCCTCCTCTCTTGCTCTCTCTCCCCAGCAAATGAGTTCCTGAGGTTCCTGTGGCAGGGCAGCACATCGCCCGCACCCACATGGCTTATGACGATGTGGGACTCTACACATGGGCTTGAACACCAGGCTGTAAAATGGAAAGGAAGCTCTGGACACTGGCCTGCTCCTGGAACCCCAGCTGCCCCTTTCCCAGGATTGGCTTCTCTTAATAAACTTTGCCTCCATGAACCATTTATTATCCTCAACATCATTCTTCAATTTCACAAGACAACAAACTTAGACTCAAAACTACATTTTGGTTTCACCTATGTTATAGAATAAATAGCAAGAAGCTAGGAAAATTCCAGGACAAGCGGAGTAGGAAAACTAAGACAGTTAAACAGCAGTTTGCAGCCACCTGGTAAATCCTATCTTCCCTAAACCAAGGATGCTTAACAGCAAGTGGTTTGCACTTTCCCTCCCCAACCAGAGGGTAAATAGCTCAATCATCCTACTCAGGGAGACAGATAACAGAAATGCAATTAGTGCCATTTGCCAACCACATCCAAGGACAAATTATAAGAATAAATCTCATTTTGGTACATCAGCATAAAGCTGATGAATATTCTATTGATTCTCCCCTAAGATCCTAAACCCCCAGCCTTTAAGAGCCCTAAAAATGAATGTCCCTGGGTGCTCTCCCACCAGGGAGCACCCCTGTGCCATTCCCTTCCCAGCCTCCTTTCCTTCACCTCCCCTCACACTCACCTCCTAACCTCTAAGGGACCCCGTGAGCCTTGCAACCAGTGGAGCGATGTCCCTTGTTTCACTGTCCTAAGTATGTTTTTGCTGCAGTCAATAAATTCTAGCTTGCTCTTCTACACTTTGTCTCCTGATTGAAATCTTTTCCTAAGGAAGACAAGACTAAACATCTCCTTGTTATCTCCCTGGTAACAACACCTAGAGTGCAGGGTTATTAGTTGAACCAATGATTGTCTCAATACCCCACATAACCTGACAGGAGGAGAGGCATAGAGTGAATATTATTTACCTCAGTCTCTGCATTTTTTGTTTGTTTGTTTTTTGCACATAATATCCAAAATCTTATAAAAAATACTAATAAGTGCAAGAGACACAAATAACTATAAAAATAAGAACCTACCAGAAAAGATAAAGCAGCTAACAAACCAGATTCAGAGATGGTCCATATGTTGAAAATATTTGACGTGAACACTTAAATAATTCTAATAAATGTATTAATGCATTTAGTGATAATAAGAGCATCATTGATGACCAGATGGAAATTTTGGCTGAAATATTGGCACTGTAAAGAAATCAAAAGGAAATGAGAGAGATTTTAAAAAATTATATCAAAGTTGAAAATTTTCTTTAATTGCCTTATTTCAGACTAAATTCATCAGAGAAAGTAATCAATGAATTAGAATATGTTTTAACAAAAATTCTCTAAACTGCAATATAAATATAAAAAAAGAGTGGAAAAAGAAAAAAATCCAGAGTATTTAAGACCATTAACAAATTATCTAACATATGTGTAATTGGAATCCCAACATTAGAAGATGAATAATAGGGTTCTAGAAGCACTTGAAAACTGGTAAGAGCTTTGCACTATTAATAAACAAATAAAGTACAGATCTGAGAAGATCAGAGAATGTAAAACAGGATAACATGAAGAATTAGATGTAGAGGTACAACGAACTTCTGAAAGTTAAACAAAGCTATTCAATCAAAATGTGATAACAGATAAATTTATAACACAAAAAATGAAGAGTGATAGGTATAGCAAAAAATATAAAATATAAACCGTAGTTTCTTATTTAAAATCTCTAAAACAAAGTGTAAACCAAATCACACTATATATTTGGGGTTATGATACATGCAAAAGTAAAATATATGACAGCAATAGTGCAAAGAAGGATGGGGAAATGAGAGTGTAGTCTAGGCTTTTACACTACATGTGAAGTAGTATAATATTTGCAGGTATATTATGATAATCTAAAGTCATGTATTGGAAACACTAGGACAATTATTAAAAATATCTTTCAATCCCACGAAAGCAAAAAATAAATTTTAAAAAACAACAAATGTGATAAATTGAAAACAAAATATAAAAAGAAAGATATAAATGTATCACATTTGCTTTCATAGCAATATGACATATCACTCCTAACATATTAATAATTGCTTTAAATGTAATTTGTCTACACACCCTAATAAAAGGTGGTGATTATCAATTTTGATAATAAATTCATACACAATTATATGATATTTTAAAGTAAAACAATGGAAATATGATACACCATGAAAAGAAAATTGCAGAAAGTGTTTACTTCTAAACAAGAAAATTTATGAAAGTAAAATCAACTAATTGATATTTAAAGAACATTCAACTCAACAATGTCAGAATGCCCATATTTTCAAGTGGATACAAAACATTCAGCAAGAGAGATGATAATCTCACAAATCAAACCTCAGCAAACTTAAAAAAAATTAAAGTCATACAATATATATATTATCTGACCATAACAAAATTTAACTATATATATGGAAAATCCTCAATCACAAGATAAACAACACTTTTCTATGTAATTATGGTTCATAGAAACCACAAGGCAAATTAGACAATATTTTGATCAAAAGGGAAATAAAAGCAAAACATCAAAATATGTGGAGCACAGCTAAAGCAATGTTTAGAATCAAATTGCTAGCAGTGCATACTTGTTTGATAAAGTACTAATGATCGCAAAATAATAATATTGGCTTCTGAAAAATAAGTTAGACAGAGCAGAGTAAATTAATATGAAAGTAAGCAGAAAAAAGAAAATAATAAAGGTCAGGAAAAATTATGAACAGGAAATATAAAACCAATTAAAAAAATAAAACTATTTTTAAATTTCTTAAGATTAAGGAATTGGATAATACTCTAAGCAGATCAATCAAGAAAAACATAGCTTACAAATATTAGGAAGGAGAGAGAGGATAGCACTACATCTCTCAAAGGCATTAAGCAAATAACAAGGAAATAATATAAGTAACTTTATGACAACACATTTGTAAACAAGATGAAATGTGCAATTTTTTGAAATATATAAATTACCAAAATTCATTCAAGAAGAAATTTATAACCTGAATAGCGTATTATCAAAGAAACTAAATAGATAGTTACCAAAAATAAAAATCCAAGCTCAGATGCTTTTATGGTAAATTCTACCAAACATTTGAGGAATAAACAATACCAATAACATATAAATTCTTCTATAAAATAGAAATTAAGTAATGCTCTCCATCATATTTTGAGACCACCTTATCCTGATACTAAAATAAAAAGACATTACAAGAAAAAAACAAAAAATGACAGACCAATATTCCTTATGAATGTAGCCTCACATCTTCAACAAAGTATTATCAAATCAAGTTCAACAATATATAAAACAATAATACAGTAGTGGTTTCATCCAGGAATGCAAGTACTTTTCAACACATGAAAATCAAACAATATGATTTGCAAACAATACAGACTCCATAAAGTGCAAACTCACATGAGCATTAGAATAGATACAGAAAAACATTTGAAGAAATTAAAAATAAATTCACTCATGATAAAAATTCTCGGCAAACTAATAGAGATCATTTATGAAAAAGCAACACTAAGTAGTTTTACTTAATGGGAGAAGGACATCTACATCTGTTAAACTTATACTGAAGCTTCTAGAAAATTCAAAATTTGGGAGAGGAGTGGATTTGATTGAAGGTACAAACTTTCAGTTATAAAGTAAATGTCATAGAGATGTAATATACAGCATGATGACTATTGTTCATAATACTGTATAGTATATTTGACATGTACTAAGAGAGTAGATATTAAAAGTTCTCACCACAAGAAAATGATTATAATTAATGTTTGGTCATAGATAGAAAATATGATCATCTTATAATATACATATATCAAATAATTATGCTGTATATCTGCAATTAACATAATGTTATATGTCAATCATATCTTAACTAGAGGCCTGGTGCATGAAAATTCATGCACTGAAGGGGGGTCCCTCAGCCCAGCCTGTCCCCCTCTCACAGTCCGGGAGCCCTCAGAGGCGGGAGGCGACCTGCCAATCAGGGGAAGGCAACACTCCATCACACCTCTGCTGCTGTCACCGCCGGCAGCACAAGCCTCTGCGGCCCTGGTTACCCGAGCCTCAGGTGGCCCTGGGTGGGTAGGCAGCCATCATCCGAGGCTTTCCTGTCCCTTGGGCCAGCCCTGGGTGGCTGGAGGCCTGAGGGGACTTGGGGGCTCTGGAGGTAGGGGCACAGAGCAGCCAGACCCGCCACCCACCTTGCCGTGTGCCTGCTGCCTGGCAGGGCTGAGGGGACTGGGTGCTGCCATCTTGTGGCTGTGGGTACTGCCATATTTGAGGGCATGGCAGTCAATTAGCATATTCCCTCCTTATTGGCTGTGGGTGCCTCCATCTTTGCGATGGCATAAGAGTTAATTAGCATATTCCCTCTTTATTAGATAGGATAAAAAATGAACTCTCAAAACCCAACAGAAAATTGGCAAAAGATATGAAGATGTTTCCTTGTAAAGGCTAAATAGATGACAAATAAGCACATAAAAAGTTAGCCAACCATTAAGAAATGCAAATCAAAAACACAGCAAAATCACTACACATCCAATAGGATGGCTGCAATACAAAAAACAAAAACAAACAATATCAAGTACTAGTGTATATTTGAAGCAACTAAATCTCTCAGACATGGCTGATGGGCATGTTAAAATGCACAATTACTTTGCAAAACAGTTTGGTGATTTCTTAAAAAGTTAAAAACTCACCGACTGTATGATCAAGCCATTCCACTTCCTGGAGTTACCTAAAATAAAAATAGATGATAATTCAAAGACTTGTACATGTTGTTTTTAGAAGGTTTATTTGTAATAGCCCAAAACTAGAAACAACCAAAATGTTTTTATCACTGGTAAATGAATGGACTGGTATGTCCATATAAAGGAATATTAATTGATTGTGAAAAAGGAAGGATAACTTTATACATGTAACAGCAAGGATGAATCTCAAATAATTATGATGATTGAAATAATATAAATAGTGTATGCTATGTATTCACTTATATAAAACTCTAGAAAATGGAAAACATCTGTAGTGACAGAAGTCAAAAAAGCTATTATTACATATTAAAATGATGTAATTAATTTCATATATAAACAGATTTATAAAGATATTTTTGACATAAAATAAATTGCTCATATTTAAAAGGATATGTATTTTATTTAAATTTTAAATTATGCATATATTTAAGATTGCCTGAATTTCCAAAGTAGAGCAACCTTCCCTATTATTAAAAAAACATATTATAAAATAAAAATAAATGCATATAATACAAATTAAAAAGAAAAAATACAAATGTTAAAATAAAAAAATACAAATAAATAAAACAATATATCCTGTGTATAGAAAATCCCCAGAAATCTGGAAAATATCTAAAAAGTTATTTTATCAATGATATAGGACAAGTTAAGATAAAAATCAGTTACATTTCTACATACTGGCAGGAAAATATCTAACTTTAATTTTAAAAAATATATATTTGCAATTTTTATTCCACCAAAAAAAAAGTATCTAGGGGTAAAATTAATAAAATACGTGCAAGACCTGTGTAGTGAAAATTACAAAATATTGTTTATACAAAACAAGTAAATTAAAAAGTTTACCCCCATATCTATCATCAGAATAATCAATATTATCAAGGTAGCGCTCTTAATATTTATTGATCTACAAATTCAATAAGATTTCAACCAAAATTCTAGAAGTATTATTGTATTAATGGAAAATCTGTCTAAAATTTATTTTGAAAAAGACAGCATATAAGATAGCAAAAATGATTTTGAAAAAGAACAAAGTTGGAGGACGCATACTACCTGATGTCAATACTTACTATAAAGCTAGAGTAATCAATAAATTTAAAATGTTTAATATATAAGGTTTGAAATTAGGTAGGTAGATAATAGCTAGCTGGCTAGATAAATAGATCTCTCAAGGGTACAAAACAGAAATACACCTATACATCCATGAATATATGATGCCAACTTAATTCAGTTAAGAGAAGATATTTCAAAAAAGATATTAAAAATGGGCATTTATGAACCAAAAAATTACACTGAGCCTTACCTGAAGCCATGTATAAAAATTAATTCAAAATAATAATACAGATAAATGTCAGTATTAAATATATAAAATTATAGAAGATAGAAAAATATATAACAACAAAATATGTGTTAGATATGATACCAAAAGCACAAACCATTAAAAAAATTAGATAAATTAGACTACATTGAAATTAAAGATGTCTGTTCTCAAAGATATTGTTGAAAATGAAGATACAATTTTCAGATTGGGAGAAAATATTTTCAAAACACATATATAGTGCAGGATTTATTACTACAATATAAAAAGAACACATAACATAAAGAGTACAAACAACCTAATGAAAAAGGGACAAAAAAAATTGGTTGTGACACTTCCACTCAGACAATAAACAAAGGCTCATAAAGCACATGAAGTTTTCGAATGCATTTACATCAATAAAATGTAATTCAAATCCATAGTAACATACCAATAAACATCAATTAAAATGATTAAATCTTAAAAGCTCGATATTAGCAAATGATTCTGTAAATATAGAGCAACTAGAACTCTTACATTGTTGTTGGGAATGTAAAATAATGTGAGCACTTGAAAACCAGGTTAACAATTTCTTCTAAGTGAAATATACACTTTACACATAACCCAACTATTCAACTTCCAGGTACTAGTATTTACTCAAGATAAATAAAAGCATAGGGTCACACAAATATCTGTATGCAAATGTTTATAGCAGCGGAACATAAAATAGTACAGATCTGGAAACAACCCACATATCCATTAATTGGTGAAGGGTAAACACTTTTTGGTAATAGTCCAATAATAGAGTACTACTCAGCAATAAAAAGTGTCCTTGATATGTTCTTGCCAGAAGAATTTCATAAGCATAACATTAATAGAAAAAAATCCAACCAAAAAGGATTATATACAGAATGATTCCATTTCTATAATATTCTAGAAAAGGTAAGATACAAGTATATCCCAAGAAGCCAGAAACAGCAGTCAGAAAGGATATATGCACCCCTATGTTCATAGCAGCACAATTTACAATAGCTAAGATTTGGAAACAGCCTAAGTGCCCATCAGCAAATGAATGGGTTAGAAAACTGTGGTACATCTACACAATGGAATATTATGCTGCTGTAAAAAAGAAGGGATTCTTACCATTTGCAACAGCATGGATGGAACTGGAGAGCATTATGCTAAGTGAAATAAGTCAATCAATGAAAGAAAAATACCACATGACATCACTCATTCATGGATAATAAAGACCATTATAAACTGATAAACAAAAATAGATACAGAAGCAGAGCAGCATCAAACAGACTGTCAAACTATAGCAGGAAGGCTGGGGAGGGTTGGGGGTGAGGAGAAAGAGATCAACCAAAGGACTTGTATGCATCCATAAGCATAACCAATAGACTCAAGACACTGGGGGATAGGGGAGGCCAGGGGAAGGTTAAGAGGGGAAAAAAAAGACACATGTGTACTACTCTTTGTAATATTTTAAGCAATAATAAAAAAGAAATCAGTTTCCTGGGAATGAATGTGGTAAAGGGGATTAAATGCAAAGGGAACCCAAGGAAAGTTTTGAGATAATGAATATTTTGAATATCTTGTTGATTTACCTGACTGTAGAGGCTAGAGGAGGTAAATAAATGAGAGAGAGAGAGAGAGAGAAAGAGAGAGAGAGAGAGAGAGAGAGAGAGAGAGAGAGAGAAATCATGGACAACAGTGTGGCTAGTGGGGCAGTGGGGCAGGGGGGGTTGGGGTTGAGGTGGAAGAGGGTATATGGGAGATAAATGGTGATGGGAAAAATAATAAAGGAAGAAAATTTGTAAAACTGTACACTTAAAAAGATAAAATTTGCCCTGACCAGTTTGGCTCAGTGGATAGAGCATCATCGGCCTGCAGACTCAAGGGTCCCAGGTTTGATTCAAGTCAAGGGCATGAACCTTGGTTTCGGGCACATCCCGGTAGGGGGTGTGCAGGAGGCAGCTGATCGATGTTTCTCTCTCATCAATGTTTCTGTCTATCCTTTCCCTTCCTCTCTGTAAACAATCAATAAAATACACTTTTTTAAATAAAAGGTAAAATTTAATATATGAGAATTATTCCTCAATAAACTTGACTTTAAAAATCAGAAAGATCTGCCCGTGTTATTTTGTGTAGAGTAATCCTATTTATTCAAGGGAGATATGTCCTAAGACCCCAGTGGATGCCTCAAACCTCAGATAGCATCACACACTATATATACTACTTTTTTCTACACATACATATTTATAGTAAAATTTAATTTATAAATTGAACACAGTAAGAGATTAATAACTAATAATAAAATATAATAATTATAACAATGCTAGAGGAATTTTCATTCACTAGACGGGGGGGAGGGGGGGCGGGGGGGCGGGATCCCTCTCCTGGCCTGGCCTCTCTCACAGACCAGGAGCTCTCAGGGGCAGGAGGCAACCTGGCAATCGGGGAAGACGATGCCCATCACACGTCTGCTGCTGCCATTGGTGGCAGCGCAAGCCCCAGCCAGCCCTAGTTACCTGAGCCTCTGGCAGCCCTGGGCAGCTGGGCAGCCGTCATCTGAGGCTTGCCTGTGCCTTGGGCGTCTGGGGATTTGAGGGGACTGGGAGACTCTGGAGGCAGGTGCATGGAGTGGCCAGGCCAGCCGAGGGGCAAGCCCGGCATTGCTGCATACCTGCCACCCTAGCGGGGCTGAGGGGACTGGGCACTGCCATCTTGTGGCTGTGGGCACCACCATCTTCGAGGGTGGGGCAGTCAATTAGCATATTCCCTCCTTATTGGCTGTGAGCGCCATCATCTTTGCGACAGGCTGAGGGTCAAATGGCATATTCCCTCATTATTAGATAGGATATTGTAATAAATATTACGTGAATGTGGCCTTTCTTAAAATACCTTGTTATACTTTATTATCCCTCTGGCTCTTTTTAAAATGTGAGATGATACAATGCCTATGTGATGAGATTAAGTGAAGTAAATGCAACATTATTAAGTAAAATATGGGTTACTTGAACCCAAGCACTGTGATACTATCACAGTAGGTTCCATAAGAGATGGTCAGTAACTAAAGGGCAGGTATTGTAACAGCTTAGATACTCTAGACCAGCGGTTCTCAACCTGTGGGTCGCATCCCCTTTGGCAGTCGAACAACCCTTTCATAGGGGTCGCCTGAGACCATCCTGCATATCAGATATTCACATTATGATTCATAACACTAGCAACATTACAGTAATGAAGTAGCAACAAAAATAATTTTGTGGTTGGATCACAACATGAGGAATTGTATTTAAAGGGCCAGAAGGGTGAGAACCACTATTCTAGACAATCATGGGTGATTCATGTCCATGACAGGACAAAGCAGGGCAGTATAAGATCTCATCATGCTATTCAGAATGGCACACAATTTAAATCTTATAAATTTATTTCTGGAATTTTTCATAATATTTTTTTGACATTAGGCAATTGAAACCACAGAAAGTATGTGGCTATGGGAGAACTGCTGTATACCTAACTCACCTAATTCAGCTGAAAGATTCACCTTGGCTTATGTTTACTTACACGCACTTTCTCAGTGATGATACCAAAATTGCCTCCAACTTCTGACTACCCTAAACGTTGTTCTAATTAACACCTTCATAGAAATATATGAAATTTCATATGAAATATAATTTTGAGAACACAATTGCTGAGTCATAAAGCACATGCAATTAGTATGCCTTAATAAGATTAAGTTCCCCATTCTAAGGACTACACCAGTCCGTCTTTTCATATGTATGTCTATGTGGGGGATTAACAAGACTCATGTAAGACCATCAGCCTCTGTCCTAGGTGGTTTTCCATGTCCTTAGTCTCATAAACTACCCAGTGTCTTAACAGAAATGACTTTCATTTCTAATTGTTCCCTGTCTGTTTGGTCCATAATCATTGGTTTGTTTGTTTTTTCATCATCTTCCCATAGTTATATTATGCTTTCAGAAACCGATCTTCCCCCATAAAGTTGTATCTCACAGATGTTCTTAAATTCTGCTTCAAATTATTTCACTTATTCTCTTACCCCATTAGCCTTCATGACTGAGAGACAGTCTCTTTTCAAATACATTTGATTTCAACATTTTTCCTATGTGCTCTGACCTATGATTCTTATTTCCAGAGGAAAATAAGCAAAACCCAGCTTAGCTACCATATTTTCAACAACTAATCATCTTTGAAAAACTCATACAGTCAGCTCCCATCCTAAACCTCTATTTTTGGTCATATTTGAAAAGATGAATGAATAATTAGCATCTACAGTGTGCATATATTTGGATATATCGTTGTGACTTTTAGGTTCATGTTGTTATATAAGCAAATCTAAAGACACTTCATTTTTTAAATTTTACAATTGCATAAGCAATTAAATGATCTACAACATATCGTAATCTATGCATTTATGACAATTCTTTTATGACTTTCTCAAAGTATTTCTCTAATATATCATGGATTTTCTCTCCCAGCTGCTTGATCTATATTCTGAATTCTATTTACTTATCACAAATATAACATTAGATTGTTTTGTTATTCTTTAATTAAGCATAAGAGCAATTATAGTATTTATCTATAATAATAAAAGGGTAATATGCTAATTAGACCAGACATCTTTCTGGACAAATCTGGGGCCGGAGGGAAACAGCCTGGGCCTCGGGTGCCTGTCAGGTACCAGAGGGAAGTCCGGGTCCCAGGTGCCAGAGGGAAGTCAATGTCAGCAGACGAGGGAAGGAAGGCCTACTCTTGCATGAATTTTATGCATTGAGCTTCTAGAATTTATTTATTTATTTATTTATTTATTTATTTATTTATTTATTTTTATTACATAAAGTTTTACAAAGATTAGTACATATATCTCTTTTTTCCCCTGCCCTTCCGCCCACCTCCCCTACCCCCCAGTGTTTTGTGTCCATTATTTATGCTTAAATGCATGCGCCAAAAGTCCCTTGGCTGATCTGTTACCCCTCCCCCCCCAATGTTCCTGTCCTTGTTGCTGTAATTAGACAGTCTGTTTGATGCGGCTCTGTATCCATTTTTGTTCACCAGTTTATAATGGTTATTATTATCCATAGATGAGTGAGGACATGTGGTATTTTTCTTTCATTGACTGGCTTATTTCACTTAGCATTATGTTCTCCAGCTCCATCCATACTCCTGCAAATGCTAAGAACTCCTTCCTTTTTACAGCAGCATAGTATTCCATTGTGTAGATGTACCAC
>PVJC01036567.1:0-17657 GCA_004026665.1 Murina feae | reverse complement strand
GGATCTGTTTTGTTTAGGTTAGTCCCTCTCTGGCCACTGGGTGAGGCTGGCTCCTGTATCTTTAAGGAGGTGTTGCTGCAGAAGCCTCTGACGCACTTGGGAGGGGCGGGGCCTCGGGGAGTTTGCAGGGCGGGGTGGAGCAAATAGCTATGGCGCTTCTCAGCCCTGCGCTGAGAGACACCAGGTCTCTGTGTCCCGCATAATTGCTGTAAGCAACGCTGAGAGAAACCCGCTCTGGATTTCCTCCAGGTGCCAGTCAGTCCCCCTTCTCTGGGTGTCTGTGGGACCTCAGAAACTCACCTGGAACTGGAGTTCAGAGCCGCTGGGAGCTTGTGGCTCTCTCCGTTTTGGAAAAGAACCGGACCCCCGGTACCAGCCCTTCCCCGATCCTGTGCGCGCGCCTCCGTACCTCTGTACTTTGCTTCTGCCACTCCTCTGAGTCTCAGACTCTTCTCTAGTTGTAGGATTTTCACTCAGCCAGCCGTCCTGTGGGTGCGAGTGGTGTCCGTGTGTTATTTTCGTGGTTTTTCTGAAATAGTTGTTCACAGCTGCATATACGGTGTCTACCCTATGCCGCCATCTTGTTTCTCTCCCAACACCATTTATTGAAGAGACTGTCTTGACTCCATTGTATGGTCTTGCCTCCTTTGTGAAATATTAATTGAGCATATTGGTTCGGGTCAATTTCTGAGTTTTCTATTATATTCCATTTGTCTATATGTCTGTTGTTGTGCCAGTACCAGGCAGTTTTGAGAACAATGGCTTTGTAATACATCTTGATATCTGGTATTGAGATCCCTCCTACACTATTGTTGTTTATCAGGATTGCTGCAGTTATTTGGGGTCTATTAATATTCCAGATGAATTTTTGGAGAGTTTGTTCTAGGTCTGTTGAATATGCTGTTGATATTTTAATGGGGGGGGGTGCATTGAACCTATAGATTGCTTTGGGTAGTATGGACATTTTAATGATGCTGATTCTATCAATCCATGAACATGGTATGTTCTTCCATCTCTTTATGTCTTCCTCTGTCTCTTTGTTCAGTGTCCTGTAGTTTTGCAAGTATGGGTCTTTTACCTCCTTAGTTAAGTTTATTCCTACAGATCCCTATTTTTTTTGGTGAGATGGTAAATGGGATTGTATTTTTAATCTCTCTTTCTGTAAATTCACTATTGGTGTATAAAAATGCCATAGACTTATTGTCATTACTTTGTATCCAGCTACATTGCTGAATTCATTTGATAAGTCTAATAATTTTTTGATGGAGTCTTTAGGGTTTTCTTTTTTAAAAAAATATATTTTATTGATTTTTTTACACAGAGGAAGGGAGAGGGATAGAGAGTTAGAAACATCAATGAGAGAGAAACATCGATCAGCTGCCTCCCGAACACCCCCCACTGGGAATGTGCCCACAACCAAGGTACATACCCTTGACTGGAATCGAACCTGGGACCCTTGAGTCCACAGGTCGATGCTCTATCCACTGAGCCATACCGGTCAGGGCTTTAGGGTTTTCTATGTATGGTAACAATGTCATCTGTGAATAATGACAATTTTACTTCTTGTTTTCTAATTTGGATGACATTTATTTCTTCTTCTTGTCTGATCCCTATGGCTAGCACTTCCAGTACTATGTAAAACAGGAGTGCTAATAGTGGTTATCCCTGTCTTGTTCCTGTTCTTAATGGAAATGGTTTTACTATTTGCTGATTGAGTATGATGTTGGCTGTAGGTTTGTCATATAAGGCTTTTATTATGCTGAGCATTTTTATTAGAAAAAGATGTTGGACTTTTTCAAATGCCTTTTCTACATCAATTGATATGATTATGTGATTTTTGTCTCTCAATTTGTTTATGTGATGTATCACATTTATTTATTTGCATATATTGTATCAGCCCTGCATCCATGGAATAAATGCCACTTGGTCATGGTGTATGAACTTTCTAATGTAATGCAGGATCCAGTTTGCTAGAATTTTGTTGAGGATTTTAGCATCTGTTTTCATCAGGGATATTTGCCTGTAATTCTCTTTCTTTGTGGTACTTTTATCTGGTTTTGGGATTAGGGTAATGCTGGCTTCATAGAAAAATCTTGGAAGTGTGCCTTTCTCTTGAGTTTTTTGGAATAGTCTGAGAAGGATTGGTCTTAGTTCTTTGAATGTTCAGTAAAACTCCCCTGAGAAGCCATCTCGTCCAGGGCTTTTGTCTGCTGGAAGCTTCTTGATTACTGATGTAACTACATCAGTAGTTATCGACCTATTCAGGTTTTTTTTTATTCTTTCTGATTGAGTTTGGGAAGCTTATATTTTTCTAGGAATGTGTCCATTTAATTGAGGTTGTCCAGTTTGTTGGAGTAGAGTTGTTCATAGTATTTTTTTTACAATCCTTTGTATATGTGTGGGGTCAGTTGCTATTTAACCTCTTTCATTTCTGATTTTGTTTATTTGTTTATTTTTTTATTTGGTGAGCCTGGATAGAGGTTCATCAATCTTGTTTATCCTTTCAAAGAGCCAGCTCTTGGTTTCGTTGATCTTTTGTATTGTTTTTTTTGGACTCTATGTCATTTATTTCTGCTCTGATTTTTATTATTTCCTTTCTTTAGGTTATGGTAGGCTTTTCTTGTTCCTCTCTTTCTAATTCTTAGAGTAGAAAGGTTAGATAATTTATTACCATTTTTTCTTGTTTTTTTGAGATAGGCATGTAGAGCTATGAACTTCCCTCTCAGGACTGCTTTCAATGTGTCCCATAGATTGCTGTGTTTTCATTGTCATTTGTTTCCAGGATGCTTTTTATGTCTTATTTCATCTCTTTGGTAACCCAATCATTGTTTAATAGCATGCTAGTTAGCCTCCAATAGTTTGACTATTTTTCATTGTTTTTATTGTAGTTGATTTCTAGTTTTATACCATTGTGATCTGAGAAGATGCTTGTTATGATTTCTATTCTCTTGAATTTGAAGAGACTTTCCCTGTGTCCTAATATATGGTCTATCTTTGAAAATGTCCTATGTGCACTTGAGAGAAGAATGTATATTCTGTAGCTTTGGGGTGAAATGTTCTGAAGGTGTCAATTAAGTCCATCTGATCTAGAGAGTCATTTAGGATTGCTGTTTCTTTGCTGATTTTTTGTTTAGAGGATTTATCCAGTGCCATAAGTGGGATATTAAACTCCCCTATTATGACTGTATTGCTATCGTTCTCTTCCTTGATATCTTCCACAAGTTTTTTTTTTTTTAATGTATTTGGGTGCTCCTATATTGGGCACATATATGTGTACTAGACTTATATGCTCTTGTTGAATTACTCCCTTTAGTATTATGTAATGGCCTTCCTTATCTCTTGTTATGGCCTTTACTTTGAGGTCTATTTTGTTAGATGTAAGTATCACAACCCCAGCTTTTTTCTCATTTCCATTTGCCTGAACAATTTTTTTCCATCCCTTCACTATCAGTCTGTGTGAATCCTTTGTTCTGAAGTGGGTCTCTTGCTGACAGCAAATATATGGTTCATGTTTTCTTATCCATTCAGCTACCCTATGTCTTTTTATTGGAGCATTTAATCAATTTACTTTTAATGTTATTATTGATAAGTACTTGTTTGTCATCATTTTTATTCTTAATGTTTATGTTCTTCTTGCCTTTCTGTTTCTTCTTTTTACAGCAGTCCCTTTAGCATTTCTTGCATTTGCTGGCTTGGTAGTAATAAATTCTCTTAGCTCTTTTTTTTCTGTAAGCTCCTGATGCCACCTTCAATTTTAAATGCTAGCCTTGCTGGGTATAGTATTCTTAGATTTAGTCCCTGGTTTTGTATCACTCTGTATATTTCATTCCATTCCCTTCTGGACTGGTGTGTTTCTGTTGTAAAATCAATTGATATTCTAATGGAAGATCCCTTGTAGGTAACTTTCTGTCTCTCTCTGGCAGCCTTTAAGGTTTTTACTTTTTTGTTGGTGTTTGCCAGTTTAATTATGATGTGTCTTGGTGTTGGTCTTTTTGGGTTCATATTGTTTGGGACTCTATGTGATTCTTGGACTTGCATAGCTTTTTCTTGCCAGTATCAAGGAAGTTTTCTGTCACTATTTATTCAAACAGGTTTTCTATTCCTTGCTTAGTTTCCTCTCCTTCTGGTACCCCTATTATGCTGATGTAGTTTCGTTTTGTGTTATCCCAAAGCTCCCTTAAGCTCTCCCCTTGCTTTTTAAATTTTCTGTCCAGTTGCTGCTGTGTTTGTGTGTTTTTTCTTACCTTGTCTTCTAATTTGCTGATGTGGTCCTCAGCTTCTTCTAGTCTACTCTTTAAGTCTTCCATTGTGTTCTTTATTGCAGCTATGTGGTTCTTCATTTCCTCTTGGTTCCTTTTCATGTTGGTGACATTCTCATTCAGCTCCTTATAATTCTCATTGAGTTGTATTTGTCATCCTTAAAACCATTTGAGCATCCTTGAAACCATTACTCTGAATTCTTTCTCTGACATGTTACTTGCCTCCATTTTATTTAACTCCCTTTCTGGTGATTCCTCTTTTTCTTTCCTTGGGGATTGTTTTTTTTGTCTCCCCATTTTTTGCTGTAATGTTTTAATTGTTTCTGTATCTTAGATCCAACTGCTCTCCTACCCAGTTTCTTTTGGGGGTGGTGCTAAAGGTGTGGTCTGTCAGGTTTCCTGAGGTTGGTGATCTAGTAGAGCTCCCTACTTGAGCTATTTGTGTTCTCTTGATGTTGTTGGATCTTGAATCTTAGTTTCTTAATCATGGATGAAGTCTTGTCACAGATTGGCAATGTGACTGACCCCAGCTTCATTGTGCAAGCTGTTTTGGGTGTGATCTTGGTTCCAACTCTTGTGGAAAAGTTTGTCTAAAGTTTCACTGGTATGTGCTCAATGTGGGTTCCCAGAATCCACAGCTTAGAAGGAAGGATTCTTGGGGCCTGAGGCTCAGGTACTGTAACTTTGACCAGTGTGGTGTGACTCTTGAGGGATTAACGTCACTTTTCAACTTACTACAAGGGGCCTAGGGCCCGTGGCAGTGGAGGGAGATTGTCTCATAGTCAGTGATTGAGGCAGTGTAATCTGGACAAAGTGATTTGCACTCTGAAACACGAGGGGGTTCAGGATCCAACAGCTTGGAATGTGGGGACTTCGGGGTCTGTGATTGAAACAATGTGACTTTTTCCAGGGAGGCAAGTCCTCAGTAACTCACCAAGCTGTCCAGAGGTAGATAGTCAGGAGGGTAGGAGAAGGATGTCATATATCCTACTGAGGGAGCCGTGTGCCCTTGGTTGGAGAGGCACACACTCAATGGCAGTACACATAGGGGCCCAGGAGCCTTGTGCAAGGGGTGTGTGCTCATGGAGCCCACACACTGGATTAGAGCGATTGTGGTGTGCCACCGTGTGAAGGGATAAGTCCCAGTTTCTGCATTGGGGAATATGCACCCTTGGTTAGATATGCACGCTGAATGGCTGCTGACAAAGGTGCTCCGAAGCTGTCTGCTGGGGCAGTGGGCTCAAGGGGCCCTTGTGCTGGAGTGACATTACTATGGGGACTGGATGCCAGTGGCAAGGGCTGTGCCTTGCTGCAGCTCAGAGAAGCAACCAGGGGCTGCCTCCCAGGGCAGTGGGCTCAGGGGACTTGCATGCTGGATCGATGCAACTGCAGTGACTGGATGTTGGCAGCTGAGGAGGGGGAATTCCGAGTTTCTGCTGCCAGGGCCTTGATCCTTTGGTTAGATATGAGTGTACCTAGTGGCTTCTCACAGAGGCACTGCTGGGGTGGTAGCCTCAGGGGGCCTGTGTGCTGAAACCACATGACTGCAGTGTCTGTGGGTAGGCAGCCATGAAGAGGGAAGTTTGAATTTATAGTTCTGGGGCCGCGTGCCCTTGTTTGGATGCGAGCACCCAGCTGAGGCTCAAGGAAACACCCAGGAGCCGCCTTTAGGGGCAAAGTGCTCAGTAGGCCTGCATGCTGGAAAGGCACAACTACGGTGTCTGAAGGTCAGCAGCTGGTGAGGGGGATGTCCCAATTTTTGCTGCCTTGAGCCCATGATTGAAATTGCATGTGCTCAGCAGGGGCTCACAGAGGCACCCAGGAGCCGTCTGTCAGGATAGTGGGGCTCAGGAAGCCTGTGTACTGGAAAGGCCTGACTGTGGTGTCTGGAGGTTGGCAGCTATTGAATTGGAAGACTCAGTTTTTGCTGCTGGGGCCTTGCATCTTTGGTTGAATTTGCGCACACCCAATGGTGACTCACAGAAGTACCCCAGAGCCATTTGTCAGGGCGGTGCACTCAGAGGCCCTTGTGCTAAAGCTGCATGACTAAGGTGTCTGTGGGCAGGTATCCAGCTAGTGGAAATTCAGAATTTACACTGCTTTGGCAGTGTGCTCTTGTTTGGATAGGAGCATACCCAGCGGGGGCTCACAGCAGCAGCCAAGAGTAGCCTGTGGAGCTGTGGGCTCAGCAGGCCTGTGTGCGCTGGAAAAGCGTGATTGTGGCATCTGAAGATTGACAGCTGGGAAGCGGGGAAGTGGCCCTTACTGCTGTGGGAGCCATGCAACCTTGGAGGTGAAAGTCCTAGGGTCTGCAGATCTGTGGGTGGGGCAGCAGGATTTTGGTTGGAGTGGCTGCAGGGTTGTGGGCAGTGTCCAAAGCCTTTCTAGGTGGTGGTGCCTATGAGTTCCTAGAAGAGGCCACTCTCCCCTTCAAGATGGCATGGGCTCTGTGCCTGATCCCCACAGCCTGGGGAGTGCCCTCAGTGGTGGTAGGTGCTCCCTGTCCAGAAGAGCTTGGTCTGCCAGCCTCTGCTACTCCTGCCAGATTTAACTGTCCCTTACTCACACACATACCACACACATCCACACACTCTTCTTTCACCCCCTCACTCACTCACACCCGTCTTGCCTGTTCTCACCTCTGTCCTGCCAGCCGCCATCTTCTGGATTGGTTTGTATCCATTTTGAGTTAATTTTTGTGACAAGTGTAAGGTCTGGTCTATATTTGTATACATGTAGATATCAAGTTGTTTTAGTAGTATTTGTTAAAAAGACTACTTTATTTTGTTATATTGACTTTGCTCCTTTGTCAAAGATCAGTTGACTATTTATGTGCATCTATTCCTCCGCTCTCTACTATGATTCATTAATCTTTGTTTTTGCTAATACCAAACTATTTTGATCACTATAGCTTTATAGCAAGTCTTGAAGTCAGGTAGTTTCAGTCCTCTTTGTTCTCTTTCAAAATTGTGCTGGATTTTTGCCTCTTCATATAAACTTTAGAATCAGTTTATCTAAATCCACCAAATAACTTGGTGGGAATTTGATTTGGATTGTATTGAATATGTGGATCAGGTTTGGGAACTAACATCTTGCCAATATTGAGTCTTCCTATCCATGAACATGGAATCTCTCCATGTATTTAGTTCATCTTTCATTTTTTTCATCAATATTTTCTAATTTTCCTCGATTTATACCTAAGTATTTAATTTTGGGGGCACTAATGTGTATGGTATTATAATTTTAATTTGAAATTCCACTTTTTTCTGGTAAGTGATTGACTTTTGTATGTTACCCTTATAGCCTGCAACCTTGCTATAATCACTTTTCATTTCCTGGACTTTTTTTATTGATTCTTTTGGATTTTCTACAGATAATTATGTCATCTATGAACAAAGATAGTTTTATTTCTTCCTTCCCCATCTGTATATATTTTATTGCTTTTTCTTGTCCTGTTGCATTAGGTAAAACTTCTAGTATGATGTTGAAAAGGAGTGTTAAGAGGGGTCATCCTTGCTTCTTCCTAATCTTAGAAAACTTTCTTTCTCAGCATTAAGTATCAGGTTAACTGTAGATTTTACTTTTTATCAAGTAGAAGAAGTTCCCCTATATTCTCAGTTTACTGAGTTTTTTTAATCATAAGGGTTATTGCATTTTATCAAATGCTTTTTTGACACCTATTGATATAATCAAGCAATTTTTCTTTTTTAGTCTATTGATTTGATGGGATTATATTAATTTATTTTCAAGTGTTAAACCAGCCTTACATACCTGGGATAAACCCTCTTCCCCTTAGTCTTGGTATATAATACATTTCTATACATTGTTGGAGTTGATTTACTAATATTGCATTGCAAAAAAAATTGCATCTATGTTCATAAGAGATATCGGTCTGTACTTTTTAAAATAATATCTTTGTCTGGTTTTGGTATTAGGGTAATGCTGGTCTCATAGAATTAGTCTACAATTATTCCCTCTATTTCTGTCCTTTGAAAGAGATTGTAAAGTTCCGGTATAATTTCTTCCTTAAATGTTTAGTATTATTCACCAGTGAACCCACCTGGGCTTTGGTGGGTGGTTGTTCTTTTTTTCAAGGTTATTAAATTATTGATTTAATTTCATCAATATATATAGGCCTATTCATGTTTTTAATGTCTTCCTTTGTGATTTTTATCGCACTGTTTCAAGGAATTGGCCCATTACATTTTGTTTATCAACTTTGTACACATACTTTGTTCATAGTATTCCTTTATTATCCTTAATGTCCATAGGATCTGTTAGTGATATATCTCTTTCTTTTCTGTTATTTGTAATTTATGTCTTCTCTCTTATTTTCTTATTCAGTTTTGTGGGGAAGCACGAGACTTGGTATTGGACTGTCTGTAAGGAAGATTCTGCAAAAGGTCAGGGGTGTCCGAGAGGACCTTGCTGAAGTTGGCAGCCCCTACCTTGACTTTTCTAAACAAGTCCAATCCCTTGGGGTGTTTTACTAGAATATCTATGTTTAGTCTTTAAAGACTCTACCTTGTAAAAGCATGTGTGTTGTCAAGATACTTACCCTGCTGATTGTATCTAGAGGTTAATTTGAATTCTAGCTGTTGTTACAATAAAAAGCCAATGAGGTAGGCAAACAAGACTTCTTTTACTACTAAAGAAAAACAGTCCCTTTAGCCCTCTCTTTCACAGAAATATGTGTCAGAACAACCTGTTCATCCATCACTCAGGGTCTGCTGATCAACCCTGGCAAATTCTTCCTAGGGTTTTATCAATTTTATTGAGCTTTCCAAGGAACTAATTTCTTGGAGGAGTTGAATGTTTTATTGAGGTTAATGGGGTTATCATTTCAAAGAAATTATACAGAAAGTAAATTCTCTGTTTGGAGCAGATTTTAGTGCATGTTTAGTAAGGGATATTTCTCCACATTTCATTGCTTCTCTGATATAAAGAATTATCAATATATTAATCTTGAAAATATAATGTTATGATTAGCAAGACTCAAACCTAATATGCTTTTCCTGGATTTTGCAAAATCCATCCGAAAGGATAAAGAACTGATAAAATCATCACACATATAACCACTCATATATAGGAATGGATTTTTCAAGATATATTTCAAAGAATGCTTCTTCTGGGGTATGTAAGTCCTAGGAAATTCTATTTTAGAAAAGAGTTCTATTATCAAATTCTTTTATCAATGATTAAATAGATTTCAGTACCAATTACAGTTGAGTGGGGTTTCCCACACTACAATCAATTCTTGGGACTACCTGGGTGTCCTACAGATCAACTCAATTCTGACACTATCTAGAGTAGTATCAGATTCCACAGGTTGATAGTTTAGTTCTCCAAGACCATCCTCCCCACACATACTTCAGATGTCAGTCATAAGTCTGTGCTGTTACCTGTGCTTCTGACTAACCAGATATAGATTGGAGATCCCTAAGACATTCTCCTTGACTTGAGATGCCATTTGAAAGTCCAGTTGGTTACCTATACTTCTGACAAACTGGCTATAACAAGTCAAAGATTCCCAAGAACACTTCCTCCAGTTTGATTCATTTGCTACAGCAGCTCAATGAACTCAGAACAACATTTTACTTACTAGACTAAGAGTTCATCATAAAAGCATATAACTTAGTAATAGCCAGATGGAAGAGATGCATAGCCAAGATGAGGGAAAGGACTCAGAACCATTCTCCTTGCACCTCTATGTCTGCACCAACCCAGAAGCTCACTGAACCCAGAACTTTTGGGTTTTTATGGAGGCTTCATTACATGATCATGATTAAATTATTCCCATGTGGTGATGGTTTCAACCTCTAGCCCCTCTCTCCTTCCCAAAGGTGAGAGTAAGACTGAAAGTTTTCTTAAAAATTTTTTATTGAATTTATTGGAGTGATATTAGTTAATACAATTACATAGGTTTAAGGTGTACAATTCTATCTCTCTCTCTCTCTATATATATATATAAAAGCCTAAGTGACCGGCTGACTGGCCAACCGGCCAACAGCTGTGATGCACACTGACCACCAGGGGGCAGACACTCAATGCAGGAGCAGAAACCACAGGCATGGAAACATGGAACAGACTGATGAATCTCAGAGGGAAGGGGGTGGGGCAGGAAGAGATTAACCAAAGATCTTATATGCATATTAGAGGCCTGGTGCATACATTCATGCATCGGTGGGGTCCCTCGGCCTGGGCTGTGGGAATTGGGTCAAAACCAGCTCTCTGACATCCCCTGAGGAGGGGTCCTGGATTGCGAGAGGGCACAGGCCAGGTCCAGGGACCTCACTGGTGCATGAATCTGTGCACTGGGCCTCTAGTAATATATATATAATCAGTGTATTGTATTGTGTGTTCACCAACTCAAGTCAAGTCTCCTCCATCACCATTTATGCATCCTTCAACCTCTTCTACCTCTCTCCACCCTTCTTTGCTTCTGGTAATCATCCTACTGTTACCTGTGTGTATGAGTTTTTTTTATTTGCTTAATCCCCTTTTCTTTTTCACACAGTCCCCTAAACCCCTTCCCTCTAACAGCTGTCTATCTGTTCTCTATCTGTGAGTCTGTTTCTATTTTGTTTGCTAGTTTCTTTTGTGCATTAGAGTCCAAATAGAACTGAAATCATATGGTACTTTTTTTTTAAATCTCTGATTAGCTTATTTCTCTTAGCATAATAATTTCCAGGTCCATCAATGCTGTTGCAAAAGAAGGTAAGATTTCCTTCTTTTTTAATACCGAGATGTATTCCTTTGTACAAATATACCACAGCTGCTTTCAATCTTGGCTGTTGTAAATAACACAGCACTAAATATAGGAGTGCACATATTCTTTAGAATCAGTGTTTTGGGTTTCTTCAGATATATTCCCTGAAGTGGAATTGCTGGTTCATGAGGCAGTTCCATTTTCAATGAAAAAAAAATGTTTTTCTAAGAATATCTCCTAATAAATCACAAACACTAATCAGAAATAATACATATGCCCCTGCATTCACAGCAGCACAATTTACAAGAGCTAAGATTTGGAAAAAACCCAAGTGCCCATCAACAGATGAGTGTATAAAGAAGCTGTGGTACATTTATACAATGGAATACTATGCAGCTGTAAAAAAGAAAGAACTCACCATTTGCAACAGCATGAATGGACCTGGAGAGTATTATGCTAGGTGAAATAAGCCAGTCAGAGCAAGATAAGTATCACACAATCTCACTCATATGTGGAATCTAATGAACAAAATAAACTAAATAGATCCAGAGATATATAATCATGGAACAGACTTTCAAACCTCAGAGAGAAGGCAGGGGAGGGTGGGTAGGTTGAGTTGTATAAGATATATATAATTGCTTAAAGTATTACAAAGAGTATTACATATGTCTCCTTTTCCCCCCATTGACCTTCCCCTCGCCTCCCCTACCCCCCAGTGTCTTGTTTCCATTGATTATGTTTATATGCTTGCATACAAGTCCTTCAATTGATCTCTTAACCCCCCCAACCCACCCCAACCTTTCCGCTGTAGTTTGATAGTCTGTTCGATGCTGCTCTGCCTCTGTATCTATTTTTGTTTACCTGTTTATAATGGTTATTATTATCCATCATGTGGTATTTTTCTTTTATTGACTGGCTTATTTCACTTAGCATAATGCTCTCCAGTTCCATCCATGCTGTTGCAAATGTTAAGAATTCCTTCTTTTTTACAGCAGCATAGTATTCCATTGTGTCGATGTACCACAGTTTTATAATCCATTCATCTGCTGATGGGCACGTATAGAAATTAACCCATTATAAGATGTACCATTGGCAAATATATTCTCCCATACAGTGGCTTGCCTTTTTACTTTGTTGATGGTTTCTTTTGCTGTGTAGAACCTTTTTAGTATTATGTAGTTGCACTTGTTTATTTTTCCTTTGTTTCCCTTGCTTAAGGTGATATATCAGAAAAAGAATTGCTAGGAGTAATGCCTGAGATTTTATGGCCTATGTTTCCCTCTAGGATTTTTATGGTTTCAAGTGTAACATCTAAGTCTTTTTGTGGTGTAAAAAGATTATCTAATTTCTCTCTCTCTCTCTCTCTCTCTCTCTCTCTCTCTCTCTCTCTCCCTCCCTCTCTCCCTCTCTCTCTCTCTCTCTCTCTCTCTCTCTCGCATGTATCAGTCCAATTTCCCCCAAACCCATTATTCAATATACTGTCTTTACCCCATTGTATGTTCTTGCCTCCTTTGTCAAATATTAATTGACCATAAAGGCACAGATTTACTTCTGGGTTCAGTATACTATTCCATTGATCTATGGCTATTTAAAAAATATATTTATTGTTGAAAGTATTGCAGATGTCCCCTTTCCCCTCCATTGACTTCTTCTAGCCTGCCCCTTCCCCTACCCCAGGCCTTTACCACCTTAATTGTCTGTGTCCATGGGTTATGCATATATGCATACAAGTTCTTTTGTTGACCTGTTCCTGTCCACCTACCCTCCCATGCCTTGCCTCTGAGATTCCACAGTCTGTTTGATGTCTTTGTGTATCTGGATCTGTTTTATCATCAGTTTATTTTCTACTGTGGACAGGTAGTACAGTTTGATTTTAGGTAGGGTGATTCCTATAACTTTGTTCTTCTTTCTCAAGATTGCTGTAGCTATTTTTGGTCTTTTGTGGTTTCATATACATTTTAAAATATTATTTTTAGTTCTGTGAAATATGTCATTGCCATTTTGATAGGAATTGCTTTGAATCTATAGATTTCTTTGGGTAGCATGGACAGTTTAATGATGATTATTCTTCCTATCCATGAAGACGATAATGTGCTTCCACTTATTTGTATCTTCTTCAATTTCTTTCTTAGGAGTCTTATTATTTTATGAATACAGGTCTTTCCCCTCCTTGGTTAAATTTATTCCTAGGTATATAATTATTTTTGAAGCAATAATGAATGGGATTGTTCTCAGTGAGTCACCATGTAGGAATGAGGTGTTCTACCAATCTATACAGGTTTGATCTTGGTGCCAATCCTGGTTCTGAGGCTACTCAGCTAATGTCCCAGGATATGCCAAGTCTAGGTCCCACTCTCTGTGTGATCACACATCTTTTTGGTAGGGTGGGGTTTCAAGGAGTCCTCAGGATGAAGCCAGCAGAATTTATCAGTCCTAAATAGGCCATGATTTAGCTGTGTGAAAGGAAGGTTCTATACCAGTCGAGAGTGTGAGGGAAAATTTCTTATCCAAGAGCCAAATGAGTCTGTCCTAAATTCTTCCAGGATCCTGATCTCAGCAAGGAGAGGCCACTGGGTGTGGAGAGAGGGGAGGTGCCAGTTAGTTTTGGAGGAAGTTGGCGTATGTGGCCTCCACCCCAGAGCACACAACACAGACTGTCCCGGATGCTGCCCAGACCTCCGAAGTGTGGTGCCACCAAAATCAAGAGGCTGGGGCCACCAGGAGCTTGGACAGTGGGGTAGCAGATCTGCCATGAAGGGGAGGCACCAGTTGGGATCATGGGAAGGGGGGTAATGGCCTTTGACCCTAAGCCACATAACTTAGTCACTGACACCGTTTTAGTCTGTGTAGACCTCTACACCTTGGCCCAGGCCACTGACTCCTTAGCTGGGCAGATCTGCAGGGTGGGGTGACAGGGAGACCAGAGGGTGGGGATATTGCATTCCCCCAGGCTCATGTCATAAAGAGGGGAGTGTTCTACCCAAGAAAGATGGTGTCTGTGGTGTGGGAGAGGGGCTCAGCACAGGGGTTATCTCCTCAGCTCTCTCCCCAGGGCCACAACCCCAGTGTCTCCTCACAGGATTCTAGTCTGTTCCACTCTCCATCTGCCAGAGCCCAGGGTGAGCATCTGGGAAAGAGATTTTGTGTATTGTCCCTTTATGAAGGTGTGTCTCTAGTGGGCTCCTGTCTCTCCCTGGTGGACAGAAACTGTACTGCTTTTCACAGGCAGATGTTATATGGGCACCTCTTCTAGGCTCTGGTGCTCTGGGCTGAGGAGCCTGGTATGGGCTTGAGATCCTAGGCTTATCAGGGGGTCCACTCCTCTTACCCCCTGCAGCTGAGATATCACTTTGGTACCTCAGCCGCTGCCTGTGTGAGGGCCAGGTCTTTTTGCATCTCTGCATTTCCTACCATCTTGATATGGCTTCTTCTGTAAATCCTTGGTTATAAGACATCTCTTCTGCCCAGATGGATAGAGCATCAACCTGTGGATTTGATTCCTATCAAGGGCATGTACCTCAGTTGCAAGCTTAGCCTGGGCCCTGGTCAAGGCTCCTGCAGGAGATAACCAATCAATGTGTTTCTCTCACATCAGTATTTCTGTTTTTCTCTCTCTCTTCCACTCCCTCTAAAAAAACAATGGAAAAATATCCTCGGTTGAGGATTTAAAAACACACACACACAAACTTCTCTTTAGCTAGTCCTCATTTGATTATTACAACTACATTTTAGTTGTAGTTTCAATTTGGTCCTGGGAGAAAGTGAGTGTAGCTTCCATCTACTCCACCGCCATCTTTTTATTTTTTAAGTACAATTTATTGATTTCAGATAAAGGAAGGTAGAGGGAAAAGGGGATAGAAACATCAATAATGAGAGAGAATTATTTGGTTGGCTGCCTCCTGCATGCTCCCTACTGGAGATTGAGCCTGCAACCCAGGCATGTTTTCTGACTGGGAAATGAACCTTGATCTTCTGATTCATGGGTTGAGGCTCAACCACTGAGCAACACCAGCCAGGCATCCACTGTCATCTTGGATCCTGTAATTTATATGCCTTCATTCATATTTTCTACTTCTTTGTACATTATTCACCTGATTTCTGTTAGCTCTTTGTTTATATTTTCATTTAGCTATGTGAGCATATTTGAACAAGTAATTTAAAGTTGTTTTTTTTTTTCTACTAAATTCAATGTGTCTCCTCAGGGATAGTTTCTCTTAAGATTTTGTTTGAATTGGACATCCTTTGTTGTTTCTTTTCCACGATTTGAATTATTTGTTGAAAGCTAGACATTTTTAATGTTATAATGTCATAACTATGAAATAAGATTCTTCTTATTTTTTGGTTTTTGATATTGTTCCTGTGGCTGTGTAGTGACTTTTAAAATGAATTTTTGTAATGTCTGTATTATTTGTCTTCTGTAGTCTCTGAATCCCTGTTTCTTTAGTTTGTGTTCACTTTGTGTTTTGATAGAGATTTACTTGAATGCCAGTAACCAAATAAAAGGTGAAGAGGGGAAATAATAAAAAAGAGAAAAAGAAAAGCACTCACCTAGTCTTTGCAAATTGGTTCTGTACTGGAGCATTCTTTCAATGCTTGAGTAGGTTATTTACAATCCCATCTTAACATCTTAACTTCTTAGGTATTTTTTATTTTATTTTAATTTTTCAACTAGAGGCCCGGTGCATGAAATTCATGCATGGGGATGGTCCCTCAGCCCGGCCTGCACCCTCTCACAATCTGGGACTTTTCGGGGGATGTCTGACTGCCAATTTAGGCTGATCCCACTGCAAATCAGGCCTAAACTGGTGGTCGGACATCCCTCTCGCAATCTGGGACTGCTGGCTCCTAACCATTCACTTGCCTACTTGATTGCCCCTAACCACTCTTCCTGCCTGCCCGATTGCCCCTACCCACTCCTGGGGGGCAGGGCCAGCCTGGGAGAGGGGCCATGGTGTTCTGCACTTTCCAACCAGGAATGTTTTAATAGGCAGTCTCCAAAAACTTGAACTGGAAACCTAAATGTAGCATGCTCAGATTTCAGGCATCAGGTGCTATTAGCAGGATTTCTATCCCAATTAAACTTTAATTCTGAGCTCTCAACAGTCTGGCCAAACTCTCCTTCACTATTTCCAAAGTTTCTTATTTGTCACTATCCTAAGGTGACCAGACATCCTGCTTTTGGCGGGACAGTCCCGATTTTTAACAATTTGTCCTGCGTCCCGCAGCGTTTTAAAAAAGTCCCAATTTTTGGAAAGAGACATAGGTACTACTCTTTGTAATATTTTAAGTAATAAAAAAAAAGAACCCCCCCCCCAGTCAATGGTGTCCTGCTTTACCAATGTTAAAATCTGGTCACCTTACACTATCCCATTTTCCTCTGCTTCAAACCAAGGCAACAAACGAAACCTTTAATTCTGATCTTCCTCCCTGCAAGGGAACAGCAAACTTCAATCAAAAAAATTTCCCTCCAGAAGTTATGTCCAAATAGTGCAAGACTGAAGCCTATAAGGCTGACTATGTAAATGCACAATAACAGGCTCATGTTCTAGTGGTAGGCTCCTAGGCATCCTCCACAATCCCACAATCCTCTGGTTGTATACTTCCGGTTTTTCTAGTTCCTCCTCAAGTGGTTAGTTGTGTTGCAATGTTCAGGGCCTCTTATTGGAGAGGATTTTTCTGTTCTTTGATGTTGATAGCTGTTGACTATTTGGAAGCAATGAAGTTTCAGGAGTACTGCCACTGCTATGAACATGTCGGTCCCAAGTGCATTAATGAAACAACCGCCCATTCAATCCACAGCTGGTGCCATCCTGGTTCACAATGAGAAAGGTACTGTGCTGAGCTGTTTTCCAATTGGACCTTCCTCTTCCTTCTCCAGAACACTCCAAACCTACTCCAGGCTGACCACCTCAACCCCGCAGACCCTTAAAACCTTCCCCCCTATTTATTTGACTTTCCCCCATAAAACTCACACCTTATTGCATTGTTTAGGGGCACCCCTAACTGTTCCTTGGGGGGTGGGGTCAGCCTGGGTGAGGGGCCATGGTGTTCTGGTTTCTGGTTGTTCTGGTTGTTCCACCATTTTGGTCGTTGGGCTTTTATTATATAGGACTACAATTTGCATTCAACATTACTTTGTATTAATTTCAGATGTATAGCATAGCAGTTAGAGAATACTTTACAAAGTGGTCCCCCTGATATTTCAGGTACTCAGTTGCCCCCATACATAGTTGTTACAATATTGTTGACTATATTCCCTATACTGTATTTTATATCCTTATGACTATTTTATAACTACCAATTAGTAACTCAAATACCCTCATTTTATTCACCCAGCCCTCTAACCCCCATTTTCTTTGACATCCATCACTCTGTTCTCCATATCTAATAAGTCTATTTCTATTTTGTTTATTAGATTCCACATATAAGTGAAATCATATGGTATTTGTCTTTCTCTGTCTGCTTCATTTTACTTAGCATAATACCCTTTTAAGTCCATCTATGCTATTGCAATGGTAAGATTTAATCATTTTTATGGCTGAGTAATATTCCACTGTATATATGTACCAGAATTTATTTATTTATTTATTTATTTATTTATTTATTTATTTATTTTTATTTCATTGCTTAAAGTATTACAACAAGTGATAGATAAGTATTACAACAGATGATAGATAGATCTCCATTTT
>PVJC01036566.1:0-17624 GCA_004026665.1 Murina feae | reverse complement strand
GTCTGGCCGATGCTCTGTTTCCTTGACCTTTGCAGACCTCCACCGAGACGCCTCTCATTCCCCCCGGACCCCAGCACGGGTGTCTGTGGCATGAAACTAGCAACTATATGGGTCTTGCTTTCCCAACTGTCTCAAGTTCTTCCCGTTCAGGAGCCTCTTATGTCGACCTGAGGTCTCTTCTCAGATTCCCTTAGCTTTAGCTGTTACAGGAGCTTAAAGGAATTTCTTCATGTTCTAGAAAAAGTTCTAAACCTTATCACACCCACCACACCTCTGTTTTTCCACAACACTGTTTTCTAATGTGGTTATATGGTGTTTGACAGCCATGAATGTCCAGAGGAACATTAGAAATGCAAGCAGGATTCAGAAGCTTTTCATGAACTGTCCTCACATAGAAAATGCCTAGTGTCTCTGGCTTCTGCCCACCTGATGTATTGTGTGACAAGCAAAATGCTCCTACACATTTCCAACCCCCACCCAGAACCTGTTGACTAGCAGCACTTGGAGTCTATGAATAGCCAAGGGCATGAGTCAAGAGCTTTCCCACCAAACTCTGCTCTCCACTGGTTCTGCACCATGGCTGTTCCGCCATTGAGGGGAGAAGGGGTCACCATGTTGCTGTCATTTAAATGATTTTGGAGATATTTTAAGTGAGGTTCTCTCAGGAAACAGATTGGGATTTGTATGCAACACGCAAGTACTCTCAGGAACAATTCCTGCCACAGTGTGAAGGAAGCAGGAATGGGCAGAGGGAAAAGTTGCACTGCAAAGCAGTTACCAAAAAATAAACAAACAAACAAACAAAAAACCCCACAGCAAAGGAGCTAAGATGCCCATCAGAACTGTTCTAATTGATGCAGATTTACTGCTACAAATGCAAATACTGGGCAGCATTTGTGCAACTAAAGTTGAAGGAAGTTGCTACCTGCATTGAAAGTAATCTTTGTTTTCTCCTGAATCAGACTTTATGAAATAATGGCAGAAGATAGAGTATTTTTTAGTCTATTCAGGCTGCAATAAGAAAATGCCTTATATTGGGAAGCTTATAAACAACAGACATCTATTTCTCACTGTTCCGAAGGCTGGGAAATCCAAGATTCTGATACCAGCTGATCCAGGTCTGATGAGAAGCTGCTTCCTTGGCTGTCTTCTCGCTGTAACCTCACATGGCGGATGGGGCCAGTGAGCTTCCCAGGGCCTCTTTGATAAGGGCACTGACCCCCATAGCAATATTACTTCCCCCACATAATTTGTGTAGGGCAGGTGGAATATGGTGAAATAGGAAAGATGTGCGTGTTTTATAGACAAGGCCCTGTGAAGCACTTTGCTGGTTAACTGACCAATTTTGAACATGTTTATTAATTTTCCTTTTAAAATGGATTTTGCATATTAACCCCCCCCCTACAGAGGAAGTTGAGGACCAGAGAGTAAGTGACTGTTTTCCAAGCTCCCACTGTTAGTAGAAGAGCTATTATCCTAATTCTCATCCTTTTTACCAGAACCAGCTACATTTTCATACTAATTAATATTTTAAATTTTAGTAGTGAACTAAAATATTAACTAGTAAACCTTCACTTTCCCCCCTTGTGCTTTAGCTCCCTTGGGCAGGATCAATGTGTGCTGGTTCATCATCAGTTGAGCACCAATATCAGAAACAGAAGTCTCAACCTCCCCATATAAAAACACATGTGCATGGAGGCAGCTCCTATCTCAAATAGAACCCCATAAGATTAGTTAATAAAGAATAAGAAAGAGCTATCAAATAATAATAAGAAAGAGCTATCAAATGCCTACCTTTGAGAATGTGCCTAAAACCCTCCTTCAATGTCACTTTCAAGGGCCTTAGAATCAATATTTACCTTTAAAAACAACCATCTTTTAAGTAATAGGTCTTATGTCTTAGGGGTCGTTAGATAGAGATGGATCTGATATTTTAAAAACAAAACTTAGATGTCAGAAGATACATCAAAATATAAGGAAGTTCTTTTCAAAAACTATTTTAAAATATAGGTAAAAAACATTCAGATCCATATTTTCAAAATAGTCTAAGTTCTATAAGAATCAATCTTAAAGATACCATTAAATTTGAAGGATAATTTAATAGTTATATCCCATTTAGATATGTTTGAACTGGTATGGTCAATACCAATAACCTATTTTTAACATCTTGGGTTATGTGGCAGTAGCCCATATTCCAGTATTTTTAGTTCTTTAATTGCTTTAGTTTACCTGTGTGCATGGGGTTAGCAATAACGACTTCATTTTTCTCATTCACTGAGCACTTTCATTTATGCAAAGACCCCCTTACCTGATTCCACATCGTTCCACCTCTAGCCTTTCTACCTAATGATGTTGAGGACAGAGGCCAGGGAACCTTAATGCCTTTTGAACTACCAGGGACTAGGCTGAGGGGAATGAGACACTTACCTTGGGTAAGATGTATGCTCCAGTTTGAGAACCAGAGTCTTGGGTTAACTTGCAGAATACAGAGCCAACTGTAAAGTTAGTATTTACTCTGGATAAAAATACCTAGAAGTATCATTAGAACTAACCAGCTTGTCTTCATTGCCATATCATTGGGTTCTGCCTAATTCTGAAAATGGCATTCTGAAATGACAAAGCTGGCAATCCACTCTGACACCTGCAGAAAACGTGTAAAGCTTAATTTAAGACTTTAAAAAAATCATGGGGACCGCCGGCCCCGTCCCCTGCGAGCCAGCTCCAACTGCCAGGTCATGTCGGGGTGCTGGCCGGCTGCCTCTCGCCCTGGCCCCGCATCGTGTAGCCCGGACCGGCACCATGTACGCCGTGTACCAGCAGGCGCACCCGCCCACCGGCCTCGAGTTCGCCACGTACTGCAACTCCTTCCACAACAGCGAGCGCAACCTCCTGCTCAAGGTGATCAAGACCCGGTACCGCATCGTCAAGAAGACCCCGGTGTCGCCTTTCAGCGCGGCCCCCTTCCCCCTGTCCCCGCCTCCCTGGCGGACTCGGCGGCTCTCCCCGTCCAGGTCCCTGGTGCTCAATCGCCTGCGCCCTGCCCGCGGGGGTGGGAGAGTCCAGCTCGGCTCCCCGCGCTGGCAGGACAGAGGCGACCGCTGTATCGGAGGGGTGCTCTACAGGGTGACAGCCAACAAGCTCGCCAAGACGCCCAGTACTGAGGGGGCATGCAGGCCCCTCCTGGGTACAGGCCGGCTGGACCCTCCGGGCAGCTGCAGCCGCTCCCTGGCCAGCCGGGCGTGCAGCGCAGCCTGGCATCGTGCGGCAGGCCGGGCAGAGGCGGCGCCGGGCGGAGCAGTTCTGCATGCACTACAACCGCTTCGGCAGGGGCAACCACCACCCTGAGAAGGTGGCCGTGTGCACCAGGTTTCTCCGGGGCACGTGCAAGAAGACGGACGGGACCTGCCCCTTCGCCCACCAGGTCTCCAAGGACAAGATGCCCGTGTGCTCCTACTTCATGAAGGGGATTTGCAGCAGCAGCGACAGCCCCGTCAGCCATGTCTACGTGTCTCGTGTCTCGGAAGACGGAGGTCTGCACCGCCCTCCTCAAAGGCTACTGCCCACTGGGCGCCAAGTGCAAGAAGCATACCCTGCTGTGCCCCGACTTCTCCCGAAGGGGCTCTTGCCCCCGGGGCACCCAGTGCCAGCTGCTCCACCGCAACCAGAAGCTCCCCGGCCACCAGGCAGCTGCGCCCCCAGCCCTGAGTCCAGCAACGTGCCTCCCAGGAGCAGGGCCTCCACTGGCCATGGCCCAGGAAGCCCTCGACCTCCCAGCGCCCTATGAGACAGACACCCAGCTCCCCCGCCTCGGAGGCTGCTGGCCTGGCCTCCCCTCTCTCCTCCGCACGTGGGCCAGCTGCAGATTCAGCCTGTCCCCTGCCATCAAGGCACCCTCCCCCTCCCCCTCTTCCCTCTCCCCCTCCTTAGACCGGGAGGAGCCGGCGCTCCAGGAGGCTGCCTCTGCAGGGAAGGGCTCCGGAGGCCTCTCCAAGCTGCCTTCCTTCATCTCCCTGCAGTCCTCGCCCAGCCCAGGCAGCCAGCCCAGGGCCCCGACCACCAGGAGCCCCGCAACCAAGGACTCAGGGAAACCTCTGCACATCAAACCCCGGCTGTGAGGGCCCAGGGTGCCAGCCCACGCCTACCTCAGCCCTCGGCGCTGGACAGGAAGGAGGGCTGCCCGCCACGAGACGCCCTGGGGGCTGCAGGGCCATCGCTCTGCCCACCTGGCTCCCAGCCTCCCTGACCAGTGAGCCCAGGCCTCCCCCTCCCTCGGGCTGGGCTCTTGCCTGGCTGGCCCCTCTGCACCTCCCATCCTTGGGTCCTCAGCCTCCCACCCAGCACATGCCCCCAAATCCCCGCCCTCTGTGGGTGGGACAGTGGTGGTCACTGCACCCCCAGCCTCACCCAGGACTCCTGCCTGGGCACGGGGCCACCAGCTAGGCTCCGTGGTGGGCATTTATGTTCAGCAATAAAGGTTGTCCCATGTCAAAAAAAAAAAAAAAAAAATCATGGGTGAGGGGGAAGTGGAGTCATTTTTGATACTTGAAAGTCTTCATTGACCTCCACTTTTCTTAACTTTAACTGAACTGCTCTTTTAGATTCTTACACATCTGCTGATCAGCTTCAAAAAGGATCTCCTTAGGAAAAGCAAAACCTCATATGACACAAACTTTTGGACTTCTCTCTGCATAGAAATGCTGAACATGACTATCATTCTTTTGTATTGGTCAGGATCAAGTTGATGAAAAGTATTAAATTCCTCAATGATACCTTTATCATACCCAAAGGCTAGAATTCAGAAAGTTTAATACTATTCACCTCAGTCTTCTAGTAATGTATGTGTATGAATGACAACACTTAGAATCCAAAAGTCACTGAGTTATTCCAATTCCTGGTATATAAAATCACACCAAAGCATAGCAGCAGTCTATATTCTAGTCTGAAGGTACAGGAAGATCTCTTTCCAACACAAAATGATTTAAAATACAGTGAAATCTCAATTCTTGAACTTGATTCGTTCCAGGGGGCTGTTGGAGAAGTGATTTTTTCAAAACCGGAATCATTTCCCATCAGAAATGATGTAAACCGAATTAATCCATTCCAGACCCCCAAATGAATCCGTTTTCACCTTTCTTATATACATGTCTAATGTACTGTTTAATCTGTAAATAAACACTTTTCTTAAACTTATCAAAACTTTTCTTAAATTTATCTCTTCTTTTATTAAATTTATTTCTTAAATAAACACTTCCTTTCTACTAGCCTTAAATCCGTTTGGCACTTGGTCCAGGGGTGTCTTTCACAACAGCATACAATTTCTTTGCTTGTTCATATCACTGCTTCCGAAATGCTGTCACTGACTAACTGCTTTTCATTTATCCAAAACAAGTTTTTCTATCTCAATTGCCAGTGATCATTGTTTCTTTCACACTCCTTAGCAACATTAGCACTCTGTTTTAAAATTGTGCTAATGTTTATTTCTCTCCTTTGTTTGTTGCCTGAGAGACTTTATCATGGTGAGGTATCAACACGAAAAGGTTGCCAGGTGGAAAACCATTGTGTGATTCAACATTAATTCTGTGAACAATTTAGTTGAGAACCGAATTGTTCAAGATGGCAGATGTTTGAGAAATGAGGTTTAACTATACCTGAGCTTCTTCTCACTAATAAGAGGAATTGAACATTATATATTTGAAATTTTAAGGTCAGTTTATTAGTTCATTGATGAAAGCTTTCAGAAGAATATTCTCCTGAAAATTGTTTTTTTCTTAGAAAAAAGGAAGGAAAATCAACACCCTCTCGGCATAACCACAGATGCTGTGGCAGTCAAGCCTCGACAGACGGGGATGGTCCATCAATCAGTCAAGTCGCTCTCTGGGTCAGCAGGATTGTAATCTGGATCATCCTCGTCATCCTCCAGCTCCAAGTCATCCATTTCCTGGAACAAAGACTCATCTACCTCCACATTGTTTCCAGCTGCAAAAAAAACCAAGATTTCATCTTTAGTCTTATACCTGGGAATAAAAGGTACAAACAGAAACTCCTCCACATGCAAGGGAGGTGACGAAATATTAAATTGCTACTGCAAATCAATATAGGCCAACAGTGGTCTGTAATGGTCAGCAGAGACTCACACATTTTAACAACAACTCTGTGCTTCCAGTTTAGTCTAAAAACAATCCAGTTATAAAAAAAGCTTTTCTAGAATGAATTACTTATGATGTGGTATGTGACAAATGGAAGACAATGATATGTCCTGGTCATACAAAGTTGATGATAGCTGACCATGGGCCTGGTTTACAAGTTGTTAGAAGCTAATGGGATCATAATTGTTTATCTATTGCTATATTTGATTTTGCTTAAGTGATCAGAAAACTTTAAAGAATATATTGCTATAGTTTATGTGTAAATTTATTAAACATTAGAATTTGTTCTTTAAAATGTATTTCTTTATACCCTTGGGAGGAAAGATTTATTGTCATTACTCTGATTTTCATGGCTTAATATTAAAAACAGTACAATATATACATGTGGAATTCTTACCATCCTCCAAGAACTGGATATCAGATGTGTCAAGATTATGATCTGTTTCAAATAGCTGTTTCCCTAAAAGAAATAAATATGTTTAATTTAAACAGCATAGTTTTCCTCCATCTTTTACAACTCTCCAGGAAAAAGTCTGAAAATCTGTTTCTCTGAATTTCAATAAATTTATGAACTGAGCTAAGAGGCATATAAAATGTATTTGCATTAAAACAGAACAACTGATCACCTAGTCTGCCTCAAGTCCTAGAAAAACAAATGTGACTCTATCACTTATAAGGCTTATAATCCTGGAAGTCATGGTAGCTGTATCTCAAAATCTATCATTGTAATATTTAGATCAAAGATAATCCATAAATATTAATTATAATTAAGTGTGAAAATACATCAACATGTAAGAGAATGCTTTCTCCCCACCCTCCACCCCCCGGATGGATGCCTAAGTATATTTTCTTACAGGGCTCAGTTGGTTGGAGTATCGTCCTGTGCACCAAAAAGGTTTTGGGTTTGATTCCCAATCAGGACACATACTTAGGTTGTGGATTTGATCCGTGGTTGGGGCAGGTGCAAGAGGCAACCAAGCAATGTTTTTCTCTCACATTGATGTTTCTCTCTCTCACTCTCCCTTCATATCTAAAATCAGTAAACATATCCTCAGGTGAGGTTAAAAAAAAGTCTTATAGAAATCTGTTCAAATGACCCTCTTGCTGTATCAGAACAAATGCCAAAACGTTTAGGGGGAACAGAAATAGGGGCGAGTCATACCACTTAATTTATTTTTTCCTGCTTGTTCTTCTTCTTTCATTCGTTTCTTTTTAATTTCCAAGAGTTCTGCATCAAACTTGGCTTTCCAACTTAAGAAATTCTCAATTGTAACAGGAGTGCCATGAAATAATTGCTTGGAAAATAAAAAAAGGTCACAAGATAAGTGAGACAACAGTTTAAAACATAAGATTTAATGATCTTCTAGACAAATGAATATAGCTACTTACAGGAAAAACTGTTTTAAGTTTTAAAGTGTTTAATATGGTATCTGCCTGCACTGGCTACTCTCATTGGTTCTGGCAATTTATTATGAAAAATTCCATTTATAATTTTTATTACAAAAAACAGAGTGACAGTCAATTTGCATATCGCTCTTTTATTAGATAGGATGCTACTACTTGATAATGATAATAAAAGATAATATGCAACATACCACCATTGCTATTCACTATTCAGAAGAAAGCTGTTGCTTTCAGTAGTGATCTTTTGAATACACATCAATTTAGAACACTAGCATCATAGCTTATCTTTCTACTTTATTTCAAAATTTGAGGTTTTCTTTTAGTAAATACAGTCATGTGCCGCATAACATTTTAGTCAATGATGGATACCTATGCAACCATGGTTGCATAAGATAACGGAGTAGAAAAATTCCTCTCACCGACTGACATCATAGCTGTCCAAATGTCATAGGCAGTGTACTATGTGTTTGTGGTTATGCTGATATAAACAAACTTACTGTGCTACTAGTTGCATAAAAATGTTGCACATACAATTATATACTAGAGGTCTGGTACACGAAATTCGTGCACAGGGGATGAGCCCCTCAGTCTGACCTGCACCCTCTCCAATCTGGGAGCCCTCAGGGGAGCCCTCTTCAATCCTGGAGCCCTGATGGCTTAGGCCCACTTCCCGTGGTACTCTGCTCTCTGTGGGGCCTGGCCGCTCCACGCCCGTGGCCGAGAGGCCCTCTGTAGCTGGAGCGGAACACTTGCCTCATTGTGGTGGCGACGAAGCAAGCATTCCGCCAGGCTGCTCATGCTGCCTCCTCTCAGTGGCCACTCTCATAGGACTGGGGGACTTCAGCGGGGCTGAGGGGACTGGGAGCCACCATCTTTATGACAGAGTGACAGTTAATTTGCATATTGCTTTTTTATTAGATAGGATGCTACTACTTGATAATGATAATAAACTGTTACTGGTTTATGCATTTTCTACTATACTTTTATCGTCATTTTAGAATGTACTCTTTCTATTTATATAAAAAGTTTGCTGTAAAACATTATGCCATGTTACACCAGCAGCAGTCTCACACATCTTGTGTTTACCAAGTTTCTTAACTGCATCACTTTCTCTTGTGCTTGATGTAATCTCATGTTTTATAAATTTAGTGTAGCCTAAGTATACAGTCTTTATAAAGTCTAATGGTGTACCATTTTTATACCAATTTTTATTATACTTTTTCTATGTTTAGGCACACAAATACTTACCTAGTGCATACACAAATTGTTATAAATGCTTACAGTATTCGTGCTGTACAGGTTTGTAGCTAGGAGCAATAGGCTATACCCCATGGCCTAGATGTGTAGTAGGCTATACCATCTAGGTTTGTATTAAGTGTACTCTATGATATTCGCACAATGATGAAATGCCTAAATGCATTTCTCAAGACATATATTCGTGTTAAGCACTGCATGAATGTATTGAAATCACTCTGGTGGGGGCATTATTAATTCTAAACTCTACACCATAAGTGAAGTAATTTATATTTCTTGATCTTACCTGCATGAGCTTTACTAAACTTTACTGATTATTGTTACTTGTGTTATGCCACCAACAAAATGAGGAACTCCTAAGATTTTATTTATAAAGCTTTATTAAAATTTATTTTCATGAGTTCCGAAAAATCACTTAAATTTCCAAAAACAAAAACAGATAAAAACAACAACAACAACAACAAACAGAAGGGAGGGAAGGAGGGAGGGAGAAAGTGAGGGAGGGAGGGAGGATAGATTTAGAAAACAGTGAAAAAAACCATGGCTTTTAATATACCTTTTCGGCTTCTTCTGCTTCTTTTTCTTTTTGTTTTTTTTCTTCTTCTCTTCTAGTTTTTATTTGATCCACTATTTCATTTAATTTTTCTTGGACAGCTGTTACCAAAGTAAAGATCATCACCATACCAAGGTTTTCTTCTGCCTATGTAACAAAACAAAACAAAACAAAACAAAAAAGCCACAACAAAAAAAGAGGTTGTAGTGAGAAACATACTTCTCAGATAAAACAACCCATTAGAGTGTTTCAGCATAACAACTAAATTCTGTGCATTCATAATGATTACTAATTCAGTTACATATCAGTCCAGACACTTGAATAAATGATTATTTAAGAACTGAACACATATAAACAATATCCTAAATTTTAAAGTAATTTACTATATCCAGCCTAAACCAGACATTTCAGTAAATTCTGTTTAATAGTCAGACATGTAGGTAGAATTCAGATATTTCCTATAGTAGCTAGTAGTATCAGCTCTTAAGCATATTTTCATTAGTTTAGTTCCTTTTGGATACTTTAAGAGCTGTGACAATGAGCTGAACTTTAAGGCCAGAACAATTTACTAACATAATCTAATCTAATAAAAGAGTAATATGCAAATTAAACATCACTCCGAAACACCTAGGCCACACCCACCAGCCAATCAGAGCAGCTGTATGCAAATTAACCCAGCCAAGATGGCGGCTGGCAGCCACACAGCTAGAGCAAACAGGAGGCTTCCGTTGCACCAGCGATGGAGTTGAAACTGCCTGCCTAGGCTGACCAGGCCTCTGCTCAAGGCAACAATGTTTCAATTATAGTAACCACAGAGCTGAAGCAAATAGGAGGCTTTGTTGCCTAACTAGGCCTCTGCTCAAGGCAACAAAGTTTCAATTATAGAAGATAAATAAACCCCAGAAACCTGATTCCAGCCAGCCTTGCTGGGACCTTGGGTCAATGGGAGCTGTGGGCAGCCTGAAAACAGCCCTCAGCCCCTCACCCAGGCTGGCCAAGCATGCCAGCAGGTGGACATCCTCCGAGGGCCCCCAGACTGTGAGAGGGCACAGGCTGGGCTGAGGGACCCCCCCTGAGTGCACAAATTTTTGTGCACCAGGCCCCTAGTATAGTAATAAAGATTATAGGTAGTTCTGTGATTTATCTTTATCTACCTGTTTTCTTTTGATTTGAAATTGTTCAAAACCAAATATAAAAGCATCTCTGACTCATGGAAGGACTACAGTGCAAAAGCTACTTTGAAGTTGGTCATTTGAACCTGACCAGAAATCAAACCATAACCTTCATAGGTCAATGCTCAACCACTGAGCCATGCTGGCTGAGAGCTCCAGATATTTTTAAAGTATCAACATTAGGAAGATCAATACTCTTGGAAAGTCACATTTAAGATGGAGACATGTTTTCTGTTGATTCTTAGAGCAAACAAACAAAACTAGGACTTCTAATTTTAAGATGGTAAAGATTTTGCTTGTTCTCCCTATTCCCTACTCTGAAGAACACATGGAAACTCTCTACCCAAGCAAGAGACAGCTTTAAATACTGTGAGTAGCCCATCCCTCTTCTTAGAGGAGTCACAAACCATTGTTGCTGTTTGTAAGCTTAGGGATAAGGAGACGTAAGAAAAAAAATCAATCACCAGTCTTCTTCCCAGATTATAGGTAACTAGCCTGCAACAGGTCAGAGGGGTTGAAAATTTCAATTCTTTTCAGTTGGAATTTTTAACTGCACATGGAACTGGATATTCTCAGAATCTAATTAAAGTTGTGCTTTTACCTGTCAGAGTTTTTATATCTAAAAGTCACGGGGCTGAATGAGTTGAAAACAGGGGTACAGGAACAGCTTAAGTCTAAAGACAGAGTGGGAAACAAACAAATATGTACTAGGAGCCCAGCACACGGTTTGAAATCATGTGGCGCTGTCCACCCTCTGGTCCAGCTCTGCCTCCCTCCCTGGCCCTTGATGCAGTTGTGGATGCTGCTGATCATGCCCTCCCCCAGTTCAGGCACATGGAGGCCCCTGCTGCCCCGCCCCCAATGCTGTGTGAGCAACCTCCTTCTGTCCAGTTGACCCATTACAGCATCCTGGTTAATTAGCATATTTCTCTCTCTATATATATATATAAATGTTAGAGGCCTGGTGCACAAAAATTTGTGCACTTGAGGGGGGAGGTCCCATCAGCCCAGCCTGTGCCCTCTCACAGTCTAGGACCCGTCAGAGGATCTCCACCTGTTGGCTTAGCCCACTCCCCAGGGGATCGGGCCTAAGTTGGCAGTCAGACATTTCTCTGGCAGCCCAGAAGCCCTCAAGTGACATCCACTTGCCAGCAGGGAGCAGGCCTAAGCTGCAGTCGGACATCCTTAGTGCTGCTGAGGAGGTGAAAGAGGCTCCCGCCACCACTGCTGTGCTGGCAGCCATCAGCCTGGCTTGTGGCTGAGCAGAGCTCCCCTTGTGGGAGCGCACTGACCACCAGGGAAAGCTACTGCATTGAGCGTCTGTCCCCTGGTGGACAGTGTGTGTCATAGTGACCAGTCGATCTGCTGTTAGGGTTAATTTGTATATTACACTTTTATTATCTAGGATAGAGAGAGAAAAAATGAATTCTGCTTTTTCAATGTAATAAGTATACATGTTTAATAGAATTTTTTGACTCTTGCAATTTATGTATAATTCTTAAGGCCAAAAAAAATAATTCATTACTGTCCCTGTTCGGGCGCCAAAAAACCGCACAAAAAACAAACAAAAAATAATAGCATTACTAAACCTTACCTGTAATGCTAATAATTTTAAGATGCTTGTGACATCATTATCTTCTAGATTTTCCTGGGAAAATATTTCATAAAGGGGGGCTTCATCTGGGTATTTCTCACTGTATGTAAACTTGAGGGTAGTCTGGACAGCTAAAAACACCAAAAAACAATTTGCTATGAATACCATAAAGTGTAAAGTATGGAGAAGTCAACATCTTTGTTGAATCAGTAATTAATTTATGTGTCAATAAAAAGCACAAAAGATTTCCTGCAAAGAAAAACAAGGTTAAAGAAAAACAGTGACACTATTTTTAAAATCCTCAAAATGAACAAAAGGTACAGCATACAACACAGAAAAATTACTGTCACAGGCTCATTTTTAGGCCTCTACTGAAGCCAGTTCCCAGTGCAGAAGACCTGGCATTAGCCCTGGGGCCTATATTTCTGTCTGCACACCAGCAGGGGATTGCTATGGGTTGTTAGATGTTATGTTTTGAAGTAGACAGTGTGAGAGGCTGTGTGAGAAACTTTTCACTTAACTCATCTATACATATATATATTTAAATAACAGTAGAATATCTATCTTAAAGAGAGACACGCAGACAGGTGTTATCTTGACTAATTTATAGCAGCAAAAATCCAGTAAACAATCTCATTGTCCAAAGATAAAAAAGTCATGGAAAAATAATAGTCACTGAACAAAATACCACACAACCACTGGAATACATACGCATGCCAAGTCTTGTTTTGGCAAAAAAAAAATCTTACTTTTTCTCCATCTGATGTATCATTAATGTTTCTGTTTTGCTTTTAAAAACTAAGCTTACTGGTATTGTGTCAGAATGTATTTTATTGATTTTCTATTTCTCTAGAAGTCATGTTTACATAGTATACCAACTAGAAATGCACAACACTTACACTAAATTCTTTTTAAAAAAATATATTTTATTGATTTTTTACAGAGAGGAAGGGAGAGGGATAGAGAGTTAGAAACATCAATGAGAGAGAAACATCGATCAGCTGCCCCCTGCATACCCACTACTGGGGATGTGCCTGCAACCAAGGTACATGCCCTTGACCGGAATCGAACGTGGGACCTTTCAGTCCGCAGGCCGACGCTCTATCTACTGAGCCAAACCAGTTAGGGCTACATTAGATTCTTAACAGTGCCCCAGGACCTCTGCACCTGCAAGGCCCAGCACAGAATGGCTCTGGAATGAGTAAAATTCCTCAGAGACTTAGAAAAACCACAAGTATTTTTTATTAGACTTACTTTCATCATTTTCTCCAGCCTCGGATGTCACAGTAATGGTGAAACTAGGAGGGTTTTCTGATAATACTGCAAGAAAATATACATAGTGGTTAAGTTATTAAGATGCTTTCCTCATTAGCCAAATATCACTACCCAGTCAGGGAAAGTGATTACATTTCTGCAAACACAGACTAAGTAGAACACACAAACGATAAAACACATCCATCAATTTTCTATTTAAATTTCTGGTTGTCTTTAATCTGGAAAGAAATACCTATAGTAGATACCTTCTGGGAGTTTTATCAAATCAATTAAAATAATTAAGTAATGTACCTTTAATTCAAAATCTCCACCTATATATGGAAAATTATATTCTAAAATATTTCCAAATGGAACAAAAGTTGGATGTTTCTCATTAGAAACTAGCCACCGATAAATAGTATTATCACTAATTTTTACACTAATATATTCTGATAGCCAATTCAGAATCTCAGTGACAAATAGTAAATATTAATTTGTTAAAGCTTGTAGCTTCTAAGTAATCTCTTCCACAGCATCTCTAGAACCAAACAAAGAAAACCTGCATTCAGAACCATGACAAGAATAAACAAGGAAAGTCAAGCCACCCATGACAGCTGCTGAGTCCATGAGAAAAGCCTGTGCCTCACTCCAGGCCTGGAAAGCACTGGCTCCTGACAAGGGTGGAATCAGGTCAGCAGCCTCTCTCTGAAATGGAAGAGCATGGGCTCTCTGCGGAAGTCACTATGGAAACTGCCCAGCTTTTCCTACTCTGAAACTTCTCAGGTTTATAAATATTCATTAACAATAAAAATTTCAAGACACATGCCTTCAGTTTAATTGAAGTTTAAAAGTACTTGAAACAACGATGAACATCTATGATTACTTGAAAGGTGTTTGTCGGAAAGATAAAAGACTCACTGGACTCCTACTTTAATGGCCTTCAGGCAGGCCAGCCCATGATGAAAAAGTTCCTGAACAGAAATTATAATAAAGTTTTCATGATTGGCTCTATCTTTTTAAAAACAAATGTGTAAAATATATGTGATGTATTTCATTCCTATTTCTTTTCATGACCAACTTTAGTATCTACATGTCATGAAATGTAAACATTAAAACTTCAGAAATAAAGGTTCAACCCAATGACATTACAACTTACTACCATTTTCTAAGACTTCATGAGGTGGTAAGTTAGGAATCACCTATAGCCAATAACAACAGCTAACATTTATTGAGCATTACTTTGTGACTGTACTGTGCTATGCACTTACATAAAGACCTGTTAATTCTCACACCAAAACCATGATTTTATACTGTTACTGTATTTCACCAAACTTAAAGGCTATCAAGTATAAGATACACCCTACTTTATGTACCACTATGGAAAAAAAGCTGCAATTAAACTATGATATGTGATAGATTTTATAAGACAAATTCATATTGCAGAGATGTTAAAGTGTAAAAATATGTCTTAGAATCAATTAAATACTGTATCATACCAGTTATATAGATGGGAAAACTGAGATAAAAGCTTTTTACTAATTTTCCCAAGGTTATACAGGTAGTAACTGGCAGAACTTAATAACTTTATAGAGTTTCATTTAAAAAGAAAAAATTTTTTTCCAGCTGAGAAATTCCAGTGAAATCATTTGAGCTAGGCTATGAATTAAGGCATAGTGGTAAGTAGAGATGGAGAAAAGGATGTAGATTAACACAGCAGCAAGGGTATAATGGTGGAAAAGGTTAAGGAAAAATAGGGAATAAGAAACTATCCCATTTGATGGAAATGTGTGTGTGAGGTGAATGAGGAAAAGTAGTTGAAAATACAGTTGAAAGTTTAGTTGTGGCCAGAGGTAGGTTTTTGTTTTTAGCAGCAGTAATATGGTCAGAATTGTATTTCTAAACACAGGAAACAAATCTAGCAACAGTGCATAAAGTGAAAGGAAAGAAAGGAGACCAGAGGCAGGATGAACTCGATACCTAATGAAATTGTCCCAGCAAAGATAATGAGGTTCTGAAGGAGGTTGGCACCAATGGGAATAGCAAGGAACATGGTGATGAATGACATTTTGAATATGCAGGCAGAGGATGGTGGAGCCACTAACAAAAACAAGAAATGCAAAAAAAATCAAATGTAATACATTTGAAGGACACAGAGTAGCTTCAGTTGAAGGTATTGAGTATGCAATCAGAAATGAGCAAATGGAGCTAGAGGTAGGTTTGAATTTAATTTGGGATCATTCACAAAGAGGTGATAGCTAAAGCTATAAGACTAGAGAGAAGAGGAGATTAAAAATGGCGGCAGAGTAGGAGGATGCTGTGTGGTCATGCTCCCAGGAACAAGCTGGAAATACAACTGAAATATGAAAAGGCTTCCTGAATAATCAATGGAAAACTCACAGGAGAGAACCGAAGATCCTTTGAGAGAGGCTGTTATCAAAAGCGTATACATCCAGGGACCCTGCAAACACAGCAGCCAGGGACCAGCTACGAACCCAGGAATACCAGATCCCCAAGTAGCATGAATACGTGGACTCAGACGAGCCCTGAGCCTCCTCACGGAAAGGAGAGAGAGAATTACATAACCAGACACCCAGAGAAGAGAGATCATGGGGAGACAAAGAAACAGCCCGCGTATGAAAGAAAAACAGGCATCACCAGAAAAAGAAGTAAACAAAATGGAAGCAAGCAACCTGTCAGAGAAGGAATTCAGAGAAATGGTCATAAGGTGGATGAAAAGAATGGAAGACAAATTCGACAATATGTGTAAGGACCAAGAAGAAATGAAAAATGACATCACTGCTATAAAGAACTCAATAGAAAGCATCAACAGTAGACTAGAAGAAGCAGAGGATCGCATCATTGAGCTAGAAGACAAGGTAGGAAAAAATATCCAGGCAGAGCAGCTTCTAGAAAAAAAAATTAAAAAGCAGGAGAGCCTAAGAGAACTTTGGGACAACACGCAAAGAAACAACATCTGTGCCAGAAGGAGGGAAACTGAGCAAGGAATAGAAAGCTTATTTGAAGAAATAATGACAGAAAACTTCCCTGATATAGGGAAGAAAAAAAACTCTCGCAAATCCAAGAAGCTCACAGAGTTCTAAAGAAAATGAATCCCAAAAGACCAACATCAAGGCACATTATAATTAAATTGGCAAACACCAACGACAAAGTAAGAATCTTAAAAGTGGCCAAAGAGAGACAGAAAATTACCTACAAAGGATCCCCCATCAGACTAGCAACAGACTTCTCATCAGAAACACATCAAGCAAGAAGGGAATGGAATGAAATATACAAAGTCATGCAAAAGAAGGGTCTGAATCCAAGAATACTGTACCCAGCAAGGCTATGAATCAAAATTGAGGGTGAAATCAGGAGCTTCACCAACAAAAAAGGACTAAGGGAGTTTGTTACCACCAAACCAGCAATGCAAGAAATGTTAAAGGGTCTGCTGTAAAAAGAAAAAAATAGGAAACAAAGAAGAAACACCGGGGTAAAGAATAAAAATGGCGACAAGTATCTATCAATAAATTTAAATGTAAATAGATTAAATGCCCCAATCAAAAGATATAGGGTAACTGAGCGAATAAGAAAACATGACCCAAAAGAAACCATCAACAAAACAACAAGAAAGTCCACTGCATGGGAGAACATATTTGCCAATGTTATCACAGATAAAGGTTTAATCTCCAACATTTATAGGGAACTCATACAACTTAACAAAAGGAAAATAAACAATCCAATCAAAAAATGGGCAAAGGACCTAAATAGACACTTTTCAAAGGGGGACATTCAGAAAGCCAAGAGATATATGAAAACATGCTCAAAGTCACTAATCATCTGAGAGACGCAAATGCAAATCAAAACAATAATGAGGTACCATCTCACACCTGTAATAATGGCTATCATCAACAAATCAACAAAGGACAAGTGCTGGCAAGGAAAAAGGAACCCTTGTGCACTGCTGGTGGGAATGCAGACTGGTGCAGCCACTGTGGAGAACAGTATGGAGTTTCTTCAAAAACTTAAAAAATGGAACTGCCATTTGACCCAGTGATCCCGCTTCTAGGAATATATCCCAAGAAACCAGAAACACCAATCAGAAAGGATATATGCATCCCTATGTTCATAGCAGCACAATTCACCATAGCTAAGATTTGGAAATAGCCTAAGTGCCCATCAGCAGATGAATGGATTAGAAAACTGGTACATCTACACAATGGAATACTATGCTGCTGTAAAAAAAAAAA
>PVJC01036565.1:0-17662 GCA_004026665.1 Murina feae | reverse complement strand
ACTTAGAAAATAAAATTTAGAGATTGGAAAGGAAACAGAAATGTTAAGAGATAACCTATGGACATAGACATAGAGGGGGAAAGTCCTGGGGGGGTTGGATATGAGGTGGAAGGGGTCAATGGGAAATACACATACAACAAAGGGAACATCTGTGGCCAACCTGCATAGTAGGCTCCGCCATGGGCCACAGAAGCTCCCGGACACCCAGAGCAGGCCACAAGGTTGGATCCAGGCGGGCAAGCAGCTGCCGATGAGCCTCCAAGGTCGCGTGGACCTGCGATAGCTCCATTCCCAAGCCCGGCTGCAGGGCTGGGGGCCTGGCTTCCGCCTCGCCATGCAGCCAGCCGCCACTGCCCGAACCGACCACCAGCAAACGCGCAGGTGGAGGCCAGGCCTACCCCTGTGCATTCGCCTGCACGATCGCTCCATTCCCAGCCCCGGCTGCAGAGCTGGGGGCCTGGCTTCTGCCCGCCCTGCAGCCAGCCACCACTGCCCGGAACCCACCACCGGCAAATGCACAGGCGGAGGCCAGGCCTCCCCCTGTGCGTTCACCGGTGCCATTGCTCCATTCCCAGCCCCAGCTGCGCCGGCAAATGCTCCATTGGACCCAGTGTTTGGGTGGGCTTCCGCCATCCTGGCTGGGCTAATTTGCATACCATTGCTCTGATTGGCTGTTGGGTGTCCCGATGAAATGGTCAATTTTACTATTTTGCTTTTATAGAGTATATATATATATATATGGTATTTGTATGCATGCATAAAGACTTTAAAGTTTATTATTAAAAATATGTTGTTAAAACACCCAAGAAGATATAACAGGGATTTTATCATTCCAATGTTTTAAATATTTTTTTTTCGTAGAAACCAGTTATTCCATATTGTTTTTCACCTTATCCCCAAAAAGAGTGTTGACAAGCCCTGACTGGTTTGGTTTAGTGTTTAGAGCGTCAGCCCGCACACTGAAGGGTTGAGGGTTCAATTCCTGGTCAAGGGCACCTCTATTGTGGGTTCAATCCCAGGCCCTAGTTGGGGTTCTGTGAGAGATAACCAATTAATGTGTCTCTCTCATATTGATGTTTCTCTCTTTCTATCTCCCTCCCCCCCCCTCCTGCCTCCCTGTCTTCCACACTGTCTGAAATGGAAAAATATCTTCAGGTGAGGATTAAAAAAAAAAAGTGCTGACAAGGGCTGCTCACTGAGGATGGGATTCAGATCACAGTTCCCTTACACAGCCTAATGGCAGGACTCAGGGAACTCAAGCATTTGTTCCTGTGCTTTAGTTTCAGTTCTGCATCCACAGACATGTTAGACATGGCTGTTTGAATAATCTTCCTTAAACTCTGTTTTAATTCTGCAGTTCAAGACTGTGGAAGCCAATTTCTTGCTTGCATTTCCTTGGCTTTGAAAGTCATTAAAAATACCTATTAGATGCTACCCAGAGTTAACAAATTCTTTACCTGGAACCTCACACGTGGTTTGTCTAGTTCAGTTCTACCAGGAGGTCTCAGCAATACTCTTTAGTTCTAGGCCACAAGTAAGCCCCTTGATCAGGAATTCATATGTGTGTTGGCTACATAAATTTCCTTGGAAACATTAGTAAAATTCAGCCTATTAGCTGTTTGAAAATAAGCATGATGTTGTGGCAAACAGAGGCCAATAAATTGGATCTTTCAAAATCCATTAACTTCATGGGGTTTTAGAGGAGGGACAAGCTGCATGTGGTCATCCAGGCAAAGTAGAATCAACAGTTAACTGCCCAATTCTTTGGGAGCTGCTGAGTGGCAACTCCAAAGGAATGTGGTTTACTCTATGAACCTATCTGGACACTTAAAATGTCCTAATCAGATGAATATATTGTGTCATTTCAGATTTGCAAAGTCAAGTAGAGCGACTTGGGCTAAAACTTCAGAAGGCAGTGACCGAGCTGGACAGCTATAAAGAAAAGTTCATGTAAGATGGTGAACTTTAAACTACCTGTACAAATTTACAAAGCCCCCCAGGGGTTCCCTGTGACTCCTCTGCAGGGATTCAACTGTGTGCGTATGGTCACCCACTGCTCTTCTCAGCTATTTTTCTGGCCTAGTTGTATATCGAAGGACCTGTAAATATGTTTAAGTACATGAAATGTTTCTTTCCCTCAGTAAGAAATTTACCTATCCATCCGTGTAAAGCTTTCCCTGGTTGTTCAAGTTAGTAACTTCATGTGAAAGAGTCTCTGAAGTTTTTCTCTTATTGTTGTCTCTAAATTATCTGCCCAGAAGAAACAATACTGAAGTTGTTCCTTAAAATTACAAATTTTAGCCATAGCTGGTTTGGCTCATGGACAGAGCATCAGCCTGTGGACTGACGGGTTTCACCCAGGTTCGATTCCGGTCAAGGGCACATGCCTAGGCTGTGAGCTATTCCCCAGTAGGGGGTGTGCAGGAGGCAGCCAGTCAGTGATTCTCTCTCATCATTGATGTTTCTATCTCGCTCTCCTTCTCCCTTCCTCTCTGAAATCAATAAAAATATGTTTAAAACAAACAAAACAAAAAAATTGCCAATTTTAGGTTCCAAAAGGTAGTTGAAAATTTTTGAAATATTGGAGTACTTACGTTTTATATAAGTAATAAATAAAATAATTGGCAAACAAATAAGAGAGTGCCCTTATAAAATATTCAGAGCACTATTTCGTTTAAAAATGAAGAAATATATTCACCCCTATGATCATCACAGTGATATTTACACACAATAGCCAAGATTTGGAAGCAGCACAAGTGCCCATCAATAGACAAGCGGATAAAAAAGGTGTGGTACATTTACATAGTGGAATACTACTCAAACATAAAGGAGAAGGACATCTTATCTTTTACAACAGCATAGATAGACCTGGAGAGCACTATGCTAAGTGAAATAAGCCAGTCAGAGAAAGACAATATCATATTATTTCACTTGGAATCTGATGTATACAATAAATGAACAAAGTAGAAACAGACTAATAGATACAGAGAACAGACTGGCAGCTGTCAGAGAGGAGGGTCATTGGAGAGCTAGGTGAAAAAGGTGAAGGGATTAAGAGACACAGACAACAGTATGGTGATTACCTAAGGTAAAAGGGGGTGGAGGGAGGTAGAAGAAATTAAAAAGGGGATAAATGGTGATGGAAGAAGACTTGACTTGGGAGTGATGAACACACAAGACAGTATACAGATGATGTATTATAGAATTGTATACCTGAAATCTGTATAATTTTGCCTGGCCAGCATGGCTCAGTGGTTGAGCATCAAGTTATGAACCAGGAGGTCATGGTTCAATTCCTGGTTGGGGCACATATCCAGGTTATGGGCTCAACCCATAGTGTGGGACATGTAGGAGGCAGCTGATCAATGATTCTCTTTCATCATTGATGTTTCTATCTCTCTCTTCCTCTCCCTTCCTCTCTGAAATCAATAAAAATATTTGTGGGGGGAAAAACCTGTATAATTTTATTAATCAGTGTCACCCAAATAAATTCAATAGATAAAAAATTATTTAAAAAATGAATTTCAGAAATTTCAAAAACTACAGTATAAATATAGCATATCTATAATTATAACACTAAAATAGAATTCATATAATATTTTAGAGTAAGTAAATAATTTCAGTTTGTGATATATAATCTGACAGCTCTAATTTTCAGTTCTGATGTTTTAGAGATGAACCTCATCAGAAATATAAATATTTAGATTGCTTAGCAACCATATGTTTTGTACCATGGACTACTCCTAAGAACAATATGTTAAAACACTCAATAAAATGAGTATATAAGGAAAGTACCTCAACATAATAAATGCAATCTGGAACAAGACAAGGATGTCTACTCTTACTGTTCTTATTCAATATAGAACTAGAATTCCTATCAGACAAGAGAAAGAAATAAAAGGTATCTAAGTTAAGAATGAAGAAGTAAAAGTATCACTTTTTGCATGTGACATGTTTCTTTATATAGAAAACCCTAAAGACTCAAAAAAAAAAACCTATTAGAAACAATAAAAACATATAGTAAAGTTGCAGGACATAAAAATCAATGCACAACAATTCATTGTATTCTATATACTAAGAATGAAATTTCAGAAAAAGAAATGAAAAAATCAATTCCTTTTGCAATTGTAACAAAATAAGAATGAAATACGTAGGAATAAAGTTAACAAAGGATGTGTAGGACCTTCTGGAAATTATAAAGAATTATTAAAAGAGATTGAAAATGACACAATGAAATAGAAAGACATTTCATGTTCGTGGATTGGAAGAATTAACATAGTTTAAAAAATCCATATCATCCAAAGTAATATACAGATTTAATGCACTCCCCATTAATAAAATTCTTAACAACATAAGGAGAAACAAATTCCAAAAATGTGCTGTCAAATTAATGTATATTTGAATAATTTGTAGCAAAATAATTTATTTTTGTAAAATAAGAAAAACAAATATTCATGCTTTATAACACTGTGATTAACAGCATAGTAAATACAATAGTTCGATTTCTGTGTATGGTAGCTAAGATTTAAGGAATGAATGGACAGGAGGGGTTCTTGGCTCCCTAGATCCAGGAAGTAATTTTCTAGGTGAGAAGAAACACAAAAAAAGAGACACGAGGTAATGATTGCCAGAAAGAAAAATCATTTTCCCCACCCTCTAGTAACATCAGGGTGGGCTTTGGCCATATGGGTGCCTCCTATGGAGAGAAGGTTTCTTGGAGCTCATGAAGTGAAGAGGGAACAGTGCAGGAATAGAGAGGTAGAGCTGGTATCTACCAGCTGAAATGGAATTTATGAGCAAACCAAACTCAGCAGATAGAGTGGAGTCCTGGAAAGTAAGTAGAGAAGATAAACACAGAAATAAACATACCAAAGAAAAGGAATAAAGCTAATTGGTTATGACATGCATTGATTTTTACTGAGTAAGTGTGCACAGAATTCTCTATGTATTCAAGGAGCCTGCCCACTTAATATGAATACATGCTGTGGTGGTATTTTTTGTTCACTGTGTTTCTAACATAATTTATAATGTGAGTGCCGAGAAATAGTAAGAATCTGAGGAGATCAGAGTTGGAGGGAGAAATATATAACCTCGCCAAAGTCCATCAAATGAATTACCTGGAGAAAATCACTCTACAATTGCACAAATGCTGATGCTGTTGTCTCAGTTTATAAAAGGGTGCTTCCTGCCTGCATAAGAACTTCTTAAAATGAGAGAATAAGAAGAGTATCCATTTTTAGAAAATTTGAGTTATCAAAGATAGAGCCACTTAAATGGTCTCAACTTTTTGAGACCTTTCTCCATGCTGACTGTTCCCAACATTTCCGTTTCTATGCCATCTACCTTCCTTTACCCCTAGGACAAAGTGCAGTAGAGTGAGCATTTAGGATCAAAGCCTGGGACTGCTCAGGGCGCTCCGAGCTCAGGAGGTCCCCAGGCATGTATAAGTACTATTTTATTTGTAGAGTAAAGCCAGAATTGTGACTTGGCCATTGTTTTATGACAAATTAGTTGGGAGTCCAAAGAATTGACTCAAAAATTTTGACATACAATTTGTAAATCAACTGGAGGATACACACACACACACACACACACACACAAGGCCCGGTGCATAAAAATTTGTGCACTCGGGGGGTTCCTAGCCCGGCCTGTGCCCTCTCACAGTCTGGGACCCCTCGGGGGATGTCCACCTGCTGGCGTGCCTGGACAGCCTGAGTGAGGGGCAGAGGGCCATTTCAGGCTGCCCACAGTCCCTTCAGGGTTTGGGTCCCTACTGGGGTGCCTGGCTGGAAGCAGATATCTGGGATTTATTTAACTTTTATAATTGAAACTTTGTTGCCTTGGTCTCTCCCACCCGCTTGCTTGAAGCCTGGGTTGCCCCTGGCAACCGAAGGTACCAGCCCCGCAGGTATCTGGGGTTTTTCTTCTATAATTGAAACTTTGTAGCCTTGAGTAGAACTCAGGGCCCATAGGGCTCTGGCTTCCTCCATTGTCTGGGGCAATTCCAGCTCTGTGGCTGCCGCCATCTTAGTTGAGTTAATTTGCATATTTGCTCCTGATTGGTTGGTGGGCGTGGCTTGTGAGAGTAGCTTGTGAGTGTAACAGAGTGAGAGCCAATTTGCATATTACTCTTTTGTTAGATTTTATATATATCTTATCTAATAAAAGAGTAATATTGAAATTGACCGTTTCTTCAGGACGCCTAAGCCATGTCCACCAGCCGATCAGAGCGGCTGTATGCAAATTAACCCAGCCAAGATGGAGGCCAGCAGTCATGGAGCTAGAGTAAACAGCCGGCTTCCAATGCACCAGGAGTAAACTTTCTGCCTAGGCCAGCTGGGCTTCTCTCTGCTCACAGCAACATAGTTGCAATTATAGAAGCCACGGAGCTGATGCAGACAGGAGGCTTCGTTACCTGCCTAGGCCTCAGCGTAAAGCAACAGTTTCAATTATAGAAGATAAATAAACCCCAGAAACCTTCTTCCAGCCAGCCTTGCTGGGACGTTGGGTCAATGGGAGCTGTGGGTGAGTGAGGACCAGGGATGATGATCAGGCTGAGTGCAGACCAGAGCAATGCTGGGGGCGGCTATCTATAGGTGTAATCAGCATTGCCAGCCAGTGACAGAAAGCAGAGCCTGACTCATATCCATAAGCAGCATGAGGCCTTGGTTGCTGGTGTGTTCACCCATGGGTGCACACTCCCTCTTTTGTGTGTGTGCATCAGTGGAAACTAATGATGAGCCTCAGGACTGTGGCACGCAGGTACACAACTGAAGGGGTGAGACCTGAGCACAGGCACACTGTTGAGTGTCTTCCAAGGGTGTCTGGGCTGGTGTCTTACACTCATGTAAGCCTGAAAGCCTGAAAATGGCCCTCAGCCCCGCACCCAGGCTGGCCAGGTACCCTAGTAGGAACCCAAACCTGAAGGGGCTGTGGGCAGCCTGAAAACAGCCCTCAACCCCTCACCCAGGCTGGCCAGGTACCCCAGTAGGGACACAAACTCTGAAGGGACTGTGAGCAGCCTGAAAACAGCCCTCAGACCCTCACCCAGGCTGGCCACACCCCAATGGGGTGAGGGTCCACACTGGGGGGCTTGGGCAGCCTGCAAACAGCTATCAGCCCCTTACCCAGGCTGGCCAGGCACGCCAGCAGGTGGACATCTCCTTAGGGGTCCCAGACTGTGAGAGGGCACAGGCCGGGCTGAGGGAAACCCCAAGTGCACAAATTTTTGTGCACCTGGCCCCTATCATGCGTGTGTGTGTGTGTGTGTGTGTGTATATCTCCAAACCTTATGAACTTCCAGAAATTGGAAGGTGCTGTGAAATCAGGTTCATTTAAAATGTCAGTCCTCACCCTTTGTGAGGGATAGGAGTGGGAATGGGTTTTACATATCCAACTTAAGATGGTTCTTTTGTCATTTAAATGTTTTTATATGTTTTGTGTATTTTTACTTAACAGGGAGAGGCAGTTTTTAAATAGATGAACTTGAGGTTCTTTTTCACGTAAGGTTTATAATAAATTATTTCCCAGAGGTTTACAAGAACTTGCTATGTATTGGAAAACAAATTTTGTCACTTAGGATGTTTTAGGCTACAGGGACAGAGGTAGTGTTTTCAAGTTTAGTTGGTCCAGCAGCTCAGCAGTATCTCCAAGATCTTGCTGTTCTTTCTGTCTTCATGCTGCTGCCCTCATCCTGGCTTCACCCCAAGTCTGGGTCCCTTGTGACCACTAAGTATCTGCCGTTCCAGGTGCCACATCCATATGTAACCACCCTAGAGGCAGGAAGGGCCTGTTTTGCTGGTGTCTCCTTGGAAGTGAGAAAAACGTTTCCTAGATTTTCCTTTTACCTCTCTGGTCATTCCTGAAAACTTTTTGCCTCCCAAATAGGTGACCTGGTGGCATCCAGTGTCTGTCAGAGTATAGATCTTCTTTTCGCATAATCCTAAACTGTACAGACTAACTTCATTCATTATTCATTTATTCAATGCAAGATGCTTACTGAGTGGCGATTATGTGGCGTGACCATTGTGTGCAGGCACTAGATATTGCAGTAACAAGATTGACAAGCTCCAGTGGAGCTATTTAGGTAATTTCAGGTAATGTTAAGGACTACAAAATATACAACAGGCATGCTGGAATACGAGTAATGAAGACGGTGGTATACTTTTGATGGAGTGGCATCCCTGAGCAGATGGCCTGTGAGTTAAGATCTGAGTAACAGGAAAGAGCTGGCAATGCTAAAATGCTAACATCTGAAAACAGGGAGATCAAAGACCCTAAATTCTTGAAGTGAGTTTTACAAATTCAAGAAACATGAAGAAGGCCAGTTGTGGTGGACACCCTAATGGTTTCCAATGATACACTAATGTCCTACTCCCTGGAATCTATGAGTATGTTACCTTACATGTCATAGAGGACTTTGCATGTGTGATTAAATTATGGAGTTTGCAATTGGGAGATTATCCTGGATTATTTGGGCTGGCCCAGTGTAATAGAAAAGGTCCTTATAAGAGGAAAACAAAAGGGACAAAGTCACAAGTGTAGATGTGAGGATGGAAGCAGAGGTTCGAGTGATGTGATTTGATGGAGCAACAAGCCAAGGAATGCAGGTGGTCTCCAGAAGCTGGAAAGGGGAGGAAACAGATCCCCCCCTGGGAACCGCCAGAAAGAACACAGCCTAGTGACATCTTGATTTGAGGACTTCTGACCTCTGAACTTTAAGATAATACACTTGTGTGGTTTTAAATCACTAAGATTGTGGTAATTTGTTTTAGTAGCAGTAAGAAATTAATGCACCAGGATGTGCAGTGCCTAGTGAGTTTGGATTTATTCAGAGGGCAATGGAAAACTATTGGAGAATTTTGGACAAGAGAATGAATTGGTCTGATTTATTTTAAGCAGTCAGCATGGCTGCTACATGGAGAATGGGCTGGAGTGGGAATACAGGAGCAGTCAGGGAGACTAGGTGGGAAGCTGTGCGTTCATACAAGTGAATGTGACTGGTGTAGTTAGTGTAAGGCTATAGTGTGGAGACAAAGAGAAATTTATGTTGGAGGTCAGTCTGACAGGATTTACCGATGGAATAGGTGTGGCTGTGGAAGAAGGGGACTAGAATGGAAAGGTGAAAATAAAGGATGGTGTTTGGGGTTTTTCAGCATCAGGGCAGACAGCTGAGAGGCAGTAGTAGAGCATGGTGACTAAGAGCCTAGACTCCAGGCCAGACTGCTCGGGTTCAAATCCCAGCACAGCTAGCTGGGTATGCTACCTATCTCTCTGGTCTCAGTTTTCTCAACTCTAAGAAGGGAAGTGGACTGCTGTGGGGGGTCAGGTTAGACATATAAGGTATTACCTTTCACTATCATTATTGTGTTGGTGACACTTATTGAAGTGAGAAAATCTCTAAGAGAGATGGATATGGGAAGTTTGAGGTGTCTTTGCATAGCCAAGTAGAAATATCAAGGAGGCAGTTTGAGAATGGCTATTTCATATAAAGGAGTGGAGTGGCATTGACCCTTGCCTTTCAGATTAGGGGAAAATATCCAATTATTTCATCTGATTCCCTTTGCTTTGATTGGCAGGAGCACCAGGGGCCTTTCTGAAGGCTCATTCAAAGCCCTTGAAGAGAAAGGATTAACACTATTTGCTGAGAGTAAAAGAAGGAATGCAGTGTTTAAAGAGATGTAGGCATTCTTTCCAGTCCTTCCAGTTTCTCCCATCCTAATGAAGGTGAAGATAACAATGGGGTCGTGAAGGGTAGACCATAGAAAGAATGGCTTAACTGGAGTGGCAGTGGGAGTGGACCATGGTGAGGGGAGTTCTTGGGATGATAAGCTTTCTAAAGAGCAGGCATTAAAAAAAATGCAGACAAGATCAATTGTCCACATAATAAAGTGACCACCAAAAGGAACTGCACTGTCCCTGCCTCTGGACCTGGAAAAGGGTGTACAAGAGTCTGAACCCAGAACGAAAGTCATGATGGGACTGATGAGTCTCGGAGCGTTTTTTGAAGTAACATTTTGTTTGATTTCAAATCAAATGTGTAAAACTTGGAAAATACAGGGATATATAAAAAGAACATTGTAGTTATGTTATGATATAGCCTTACAGTTAATTTTTCTAAATAGTGTAATTTTAAACATATTTTTACTTAGTTATTATCTATGATCTTATGATCGTTACTTAGTGATCTATGATCTTTCCCACGTCATTACATGATACATTTAATGATTATTATTAAATGGTTGTATAGTATTTCAATCTATATATGAACCATAACTTATTTAGTAATCCTTTGTTTTTTAGAATTTCCAAATTTTTCACTTTCATAAGTAAATTTTTTAGAAATTCATATAGATAAATCTTTCTACTCACTATTACTTCCTTAGGATTTTTGCTAGAACCAAATGTCATATTTTTATGGTTTTAATGCACAATGATGTACTGCCCTCCAAAAAAATTGTACAGACTTTCAGCAGTATTTGTAAATACCCATCTCTCATAACCAACACTGGGTATGTGCCTTTTGGTATTCTTTTCTTTATGACTTGCCTGAACAGAGCCTTTGCCCACTTTACTGATGGCATGTTAATCTTTTCTGGATTCCTTCTTTCCTACTATTTTATTTGGAAACTAGAGGCCTGGTGCATGAAATTTGTGCATGGGTAGGATCCCTAGGCCTCTGCACCTCCCTACCTCTCCACCTCCTCCTCCCCTCAGTGCCCGGCTGCAGCTGCTGGTTGCCTGTCATAGTGAGTGATCTACTCTCCTGGTAGAACTCCTGAGGGGACAATTTTCATATTAGTGTTCAGGAATAAAATTTGGGTAATAAAACCCCAAAGAAAATCAAAGTAATAACCATAAAATTCACAAGGATTTTTTTTAGGGTGAAGGGATTTTGCTGGGACCAGGAATATGAAGCTTCTAGGGTAGCTGGTAAAGTTTTATTTTGGGGGCCTGGATGGTAGTTATAAGAATATTCTCTTAATAATAATTTGTTATGTATTTTTAAATGTAATTTTTTATATCTTGCAATTTTATCATATTTTACTATAAAAAAGGCTTAAAAATAAATGAATGTTATTCATAAGCATGTTGTTTTAAAATTATTTTTTGGAAACCAAGTCATTCTGCAAGTAAGGCAAACCCATTGATAATCTAAGTAACATTTCATTGTTCAGTATAAGCTATTTTAAAGTACATTTGGATAATGACTTGAACAGTTTTATATAAACTTAAATTAGAATATTAATCATTCTTCATATATTAACTTTTTTAGTATTGTTACAAAGCCAATTATATAAGATCAAATGTTTATTTCAGTTTTAGAATTTCCATTTGGTTCTTTTCAATAGTTTGTATTTCTCTGCTAAGATTTTTTTTATCTTTTCATTAATTAGAGTTGATTCTGTGAGCAGAATTATAATTGCTCCTTTAACAATCTTTGTGAATTTCAATATTTGGTTCAATTCAGAGTCAGTCCCTATTAACTATCTTTTCTGTTGAGAACAGGCTATGCTTTTCTGTTTCTCCTATATGAGTAATTTTATTCTGGATATTGTGCATGTTATGTTGTGGAGATTCTAGATTCTGTTATATTTCTCCAAATAATGGCAGGATGCTGTTGCTTTATCAGATAATTACTTTGGCCTCATAGTTCCATTCTTTTATCTTTAACTAGAGGCCTGGTGCACAAAAATTTGTGCACTCGGAGGGGTTCCTCAGCCCAGCCTGTGCTCTCTCACACAGTCTGGGACCTCTCAGCGGATGTCCACCTGATGGCTTGGGCCTGCTCCCTGGGGGAGCCTAAGCTGACAGTCAGACATCCCTCTGGCAGCCCGGGAGCCCACGGGGGATGTCCACTTGCCAGCGGAGAGCAGGCCTACGCTGCAGGCAAACATCCTTAGCTCTGCTGAGGAGGCAGGAGAGGCTCCCACCACCACCGCTGTACTGGCAGCTATCAGCCTGGCTTGTGGCTGAGCAAAGCTCCCACTGTGGGAGTGCACTGACCACCAGGGGCAGCTCCTGCATTGAGCATATGTCCCCTGGTGGTCAGTGTGTTTCATAGTGACCAGTCATTCCCAGTTGTTCTGCTGTTAGGGTCAATTTGCATATTACTTTTATTGTATAGGATTATACAGGATAGAGGCCTGGCGCATGGGTGGGGACCAGCTGGTTTGCCTTGAAGGGTGTCCCGGATAAGGGTGGTGGTCCCGCTGGGGTTCCTGGCAAGCCTGGATAAGGAGTTGAGGGCCATTTTCAGGCTGCCCACATCTCCTTCAGGGAGGGAGGTCCTGCTGGGGTGCCTGGCCAGCCTGGGTGAATTGCTGATGGCTGTTTGCAGGCTGGCCACAGTCCCTTTATGGTGGGGGTCCCTCCTGGGGTGCCTGACCAGCCTGGGTGAGTGGCTGATGGCTGTTTGCAGGCTGGCCATAGTCCCTTCAGGGAGGGGGGTCCTGCTGGGGTGCCTGGCCAGCCTGGGTGAGTGGCTGATGGGTATTTACAGGCTGGCCACAGTCCCTTTATGGTGGGGGTCCCTCCTGGGGTGTCTGACCAGCCTGGGTGAGTGGCTGATGGCTGTTTGCAGGCTGGCCATAGTCCCTTCAGGGAGGGGGGTCCTGCTGGGGTGCCTGGCCAGTCTGGGTGAGGGGTTGATGGCTGTTTGCTGGCTGGAAGCAGGTATCTGAGGTTTATTTATCTTCTATAATTGAAACTTTGTCGCCTAGCGGAGGCCACAGCCAGCCTAAGGCAGACAGCTTCCTCCATCGCAGGGGCAACCAAGCCTCCTGTTTATTCCAGCTCTGTGGCTTCTATAATTGAAACTTCATTGCCTTGAGCCAAGGCCACAGCCGGCCTAGGCAGACAGCTTCCTCCATCACCAGGGCAACCAAGCATATTTGCTCTAGCTCCGTGGCTGCCAGCCGACATCTTGGTTGGGTTAATTTGCATTTAGTCACTCTGATTGGCTAGTGGGTGTGGCTTAGAGTATAGCAGAATGACACCAATTAGCATATTACTCTCTTATTAGTGTAGACTAGGCTGATTGGAATATGCCCTGTGCACATGTAGTCCTGAGCTCAGCCAGACATGTGAGCAGAGTTTCTATGCAGCATTTGGGATCCTTCTCTATGGCTTTCTCCTATTCAGGGTTTATCCTTCATAGCAGCTTTGGTTTCCCCAAACACTATGCTGTAGTTCTTCAGGCCAGAATGACTGTGAGTTTGCTCTCAGTTTTCTATCAGAATTTTAGTTTCCCCCACATGATGCGTTTAGACTGGGGCCTGCCCTCAAGTGTAAAATCATTAAGCAAACAAGTAAAAACCATGCTGTCACCTCACTCTGAGTGTTAACATCCCTCCAGAGTCTGCCCGCTTGGTTACTTTCCAATATCTTCACATAGGGGTTTTTCATTTTTCAAAAATGTTATCAAAAGCTTAGACTTTTATTTAAATGGAGATCAGTCTGATAGGAGCATAGTTGGCCATAAAAATAGAAATAATATTAAGATAGTAAGAATGTTTTTCTAAATAAAATAATGATAAAGAAAAACCCTATAGTCTATAACAGATTGGACTTATTTTGGCAAGGAAAAATCCTTAGACTATATATTTCTAATTTCAAGGAAACCTGCATATATAACCACAAGTAGAATATGAAGATAAGAAAAGTAATAAATGAAAAATATGTTTAAAAAAAGGAAAACAGCCCAATTGGAGTGGCTTAATTGGTTGAACATTGTTGAACGTGTACCAAAGGGTTACCCTTGAATTCAAAGTCTGGGCACCTACCTGGGTTGTGGGTTTGACCCCCAGTCAGGAAGCAGAGGGAAGGCAACCGATGCCTGTTTTTCTCTTGCATCAGTGTTCCTCTCTCCCTTCCTCCTTCCCTTGCTCGCACTCTCTCTCTCTCTCTCTTTTTCTTTCTCTCCTTCCCTCTCTCTAAGCATATCCTTGGGTAAGGATTTTTTTAAAAAGGGAAAACAGTTATACTTTAACCATTTTGAAATAAAACATTTGAACCACTTTTGTATTATTTTAGGAAAAAGTCTAATGAAGCTGATGACTGTCAAAGAGAACTTAGAAAATTGAAGTTTGAATCCGTTATTTTTGAATCAAGGTATATACACTGCAAATATTTTGATTAATACCTTTTAGTAGTAATTGAGTTTGAAACCACATTTTAAATAACATTTTACTTAACATGTACTTTGGCTTTCTTATTGTATTGTTTACAAATACATTACCTAATTCAAGTTTATAATATCTCGAAGCTGTTTATTGACTTTTGCTTCTATCCAGATGGGGAAATTTTAATAACAGATCTATTTTCTTAGCATTCTTAATTTTTATAAGTTAAAGTTATAATCTATAATTTCAAATGAAAATTTCCATACCTTTGATAAACATGAAAATGTAGTATCTAATGCACATTGATGAATTTTTTTGTATTTCTTTTTAGGCATACTAGACTGCTTAAAGAGAAAGAAGACTCTTTAATAGCTTGTCAACAACTACATAAAACTTTACAGGAAGAACTGACTGCAAAAGAAAGGCAAGAAGAAGATATAAAATGGAGGATTAACCTTGCAGAAAATGAACTAGAGACAACCAAAACTCTTCTGAACCAGACAAAGAAAGAGGTCATAACACTGAAAAATGAAAGGTGCAGTCAAGAATAATTTCTTTCAAAAATAGTTAATGTTTATGTCAGTATTCCATATATATTTGAAACAGCAATGTTCTGAAATCCCAGGGTTAAAGATGTATTTCACTTGAAAGGTTATTATATCCCATGACATCACTTTACAGGATCAAACTAAAACTTAAATTGGTTAAATTTCTTGCTTAAAGTCATACAGTTAGGTAATGAAAGAAGAGTTGGAACTCACATTGGTGTTAGATTTTTATTGAAAAGATTAAAAAAGACCACGTGTGATACTCTGGAATTTTACTTGGTCCAATCACTAGTAGAGTCTGGCATTTTCCAGTAGAGAAAACTCTTTTTATATCACTTTTTCTTTTATTGCTTTCTACTTTTCTTCTGTTTGTTATTTGTCAACATCTCTTATTGAAGACTTGCCATAAGCACAGTTTCCTCTGGTGTTGAGGTAGTATCAAGGATGCTAAGAAACATATTCATCCAACCTTCCTAGATATTTTTGCCAGTAGACCATAGAGCCCACACCTTTATGATCAATTAATATTTGGCAAAGGAGGCAAGAACATAAAATGGGGTAAAGATAGTCTATTCAATAAACAGTGTTTGGAAAATTGGTCAGATATGTGAAAAAAAATGAATCTAGATCTTACTCCATCTTACACCATACACAAGAATTAAACTCAAAATGGATTAAAGAATTAAATGTTAAACTCAAAACCATAAAAATACTAGAAGAAAACATAACAGTAAAATCTAGGACATTTCTCCTAGCAATATTTTTTTTCTGATATATATATCCTTGAGCAAGGGAGGCACAAGAAAAAATAAACACATGGGACTACATAAACTTAAAAGGAACGCTTTTCCTAATTCACCAACCCAGAGGGGAAGTCAGTTTTAAATTTGCACTGGCTCACAGAGCTGTGGCCCTTACCTGTGAAGCAGGTGTGAGTTTGCACATGTTCCACATAAGGAAATAGGTTAAGCGAGGTAAATTTCTCACTCAGGGTCCGTGTGTCTAACCTTTATAACCCATGTTGCCTTTCCTACAGTTTGCACAATTCCCTCAGCATCTGCCTTAAAAGGCCCAATTTTGTCAGCTTTTGTCCATGTGACCGCTGTTTCTCAACCATGTTGTAACATGGTCTTCAGGGGCCTCCCAGCCCTGCAGAAAGCAGAAAAAAACTGGGTGCCTCCATTGTGTCCCCTCTCCCCCGCCCCTTGCTTTCTTCCCCCACCCTTGCACTCTTTCAGGATTCCCCCCCCCCACTATGAGTAGGTATAGCATGGTGAGTTTTGTCTTCTACTCTCAGGTGCAATCAGAACTGGAGCTTACAAACATTCCAAAGCACATTCTAGAGGAAGAGAAGATTTGTGTTCATTGAGACTTGTCCTATTTTTATGGAGACTAGAAGCAATAAGAAGCATAGAATATAGAAAGGGAGCTGGAAGCAATGTTTTAAGTTTGTGAGCTTTTAGTAGTGTGGCTTAGTATTTTTAAAAATGGACGTTAGAGTTAAGCAAACATAGGTGTGTATTTCACCTTGTCCAGTCTCAAATTTAGACAATTTAACCACTTAAAGGTTCATTTTCCTTATCTGTAAAATGGGCATATTAGTAACAGCTGTCTTCTTGTGAAGATTAACGTATCTAGTATAATGCCTGGTAGATTGTCGGTGCTCAAAATGTATTAGTTCCCTCCCTATCATCATTCCTTACATTGCTAACCCCTCAAACACCATATCTTATTAATTTTTATACCCTGCACTTGTGATGTAGATATTTAGTAAGTGTCTGTTGAATTCAAGATTTATCTGCTTTATTCTTAGAGATTATTAGTCCATGGAGTGATCCCATTTGGATGCTATCCTATTAGTGTAAAGGATTATGAAATGAAGTATCCTCAGGAATATCGTTCCAAAATAACAAACTCATCAGGGTTTTCCCCCCAAGACTCACTTCTTTCTCTGATTTCCTCTCCATCAACAGCTCTCAGAGCAAGAGGCTGACTTCTTATATCACAGACTTACTGCTTTTAACAGAGGCAGGAGTTGTGACAAAATCAAAATTATCTCTTTGATTGAAAATGTGAAGACATCTCCTTTAGAACAACTTGTGAAACAGAACTGAAAGCTGTCATTTGGCATTATGATTTGACATTTGTTTGCAGTTACGTTTTTAACTACAATTAAGGGAATCTCGATGTTTGCATGTATGCAAGAAATTAGATTCTCATTTTCTTTTTGGTCTAAGAACTTAAAAGTTAATGTTTTAAAAATAAATAATGTTAAATGTGAATAGATCCCAGTTTTCCTATTGTGCCAAATCCTAAAACATTATTTTAAAAAATATATCTGGTGAAATTGCAGGGTAGAATGCTACAGATGGCCAGCCCTTCTCCCAAATATGAAAAGTGAAGGCAGCATTACATACTGCAGACAGTCCTAGGCTGGTATGAGCTGGAGCCAGCTCTGCCTCCTGTGAATAACACCACTTCATAAAGACACCGACCCCTCAGGATCTTCATTTCTTCTAAAAATTGGAAATTGCATTAATGTATTTCCAAAGACTGGCAAGAAAAAACTACTGTATCCCTAGAGATTAAAACTGTCTGACACCTGGTAAACACTCAATAAATATTGAATGTATGAATGGAAATGAATTTAATCCCAATCAAACCACTGATCACATGATTTAAAACTCAGAAGCCCCCAGTGTTTCAGGCTCAGAGAGATTCTGACTTGCCAAAAATCAGAGCTGGGAGTTCAATTCTGTATTCTAGTGAAAATCTTCTTGATAGGATTCTTAGTCAGTCCAAATTTAGGACCCAATTTTGTGTTGTTTCCTATAAACCTAAAGCAGCAATATCTGTAGAATTGGTTTTAAAGAGGAAATTGAATAGCTGTATGACATCCAAAAATAGCTGCACATTTTCAGCTTTTTATAACATGGAAAAGATGGAATATCTAAACTAATAAAAGCGAAATATTAAAATTAACCGTTTCTC
>PVJC01036564.1:0-17667 GCA_004026665.1 Murina feae | reverse complement strand
TATACACACACACTAGGGGCCCGGTGCACAAAAATTTGTGCACTCGGGGGGGTGGGGGTGGGAGTCCCTCAGCCTGACCTGTGCCCTCTTGCAGTCTGGGACACCTCGGGGGACATGTCCACCTGCTGGCATGCCTGGCCAGCCTGGGTGAGGGGCTGAGGGCCATTTTCAGGCTGCCCACAGCCCCTTCAGGGTTCATGCACTTGGGGGGTGGGAGGGCTGGTGAGTGCAGGCTTGGACGTTTCCCACCAGAGGGCCCATGATCACACACGCCTGGTGGGCCCCCACCGCTGCGGGGACACACCTGGCGCAGAGCTGGGTGGTGAGCCAGGGGCAGACGCTGGTGCAGGATCCCTTGGTGGGGCCCTGCTGCTGAGCGAACACACCTGGGGTGGAGCCGGGCAGTGGACTGGCTTCAGATTCTCTACACTTGTGCAAAAGACACTCCCGCGTGCCCTGTGGAGGCCCCTGGGAGGCGGCTGAAGGTAGTGGACCCTGGACTAGTGCTCCCGCATGTCCCCGAGGAGGCCCCCGGGGCAGAGCCAGGCAGCTGACCCAGGATGGGCACTCCTGGATGCCCCAAGGAGGCCCCCGGGGGACAAAGCCAGGCAGCAGACCCAGGATGGCTTCTCCTGCACACCCCGGGGAGGCCCCCAGGGGGCAGAGCCAGGCAGTGGACCCGGGATGGGCGCTCCTGGATGCCCCGAGGAGGCCCCAGTCCAGAACCCCCCCACAATGAGCTGACACACCTGGCACAGCTATGTCGGCCGCGGTGGCTCCCAGTGCAGAGCCACCCTGCCAGCCTCCATCTTGGCTGGGTTAATTTGCATACAGCCACTCTGATTGGCTGGTGGGCCTGGCCATGGGCAGAGGCTCAGCCAGCCTAGGCAGGCAGTTGCAACAGAAGTCTATGGTTTTCTCTAGCTCCATGGCTGCTGGCCTCCATCTTCGCTGGGTTAATTTGCATACAGCCACTCTGATTGGCTGGGAGGCATGGCTTGGCTGGTGGGCATGGCTGTGAGCAGAGACTCAGCCAGCCTAGGCAGGCAGTTGCAACAGAAGCCTTTGGTTTGCTTTAGCTCCGTAGCTGCCGGCCTTCATCTTGGCTGAGTTAATTTGCATACAGCCGCTCTGATTGGCTGGTGAGCCTAGCCATGAGCAGAGGCTCAGCCAGCCTAGGCAGGCAGTTTGCAACAGAAGCCTCTGGTTAGCTCTACCCGCATGGCTGCCGGCCTCCATCTTGGCTGGGCTAATTTGCATACAGCTGCTCTGGTTGGCTGGGAGGCGTGGCTTGGATGGTGGGCATGGCTTAGGTATCTCGGGTAATGGTCAATTTGCATATTACTATTTTATTATATTAGATATATTAGAGGCCCAGTGCATGGAGTGGGAGTGTGGGTGGGGTGGTGTTCCTCAGCCCAACTTGCACCCTTTCCAATCTGGGACCCTTTGAGGGATGTCTGACTGCCCATTTAGGCCCAATCTGGTGGGATTGGGCCTAAACGGGCAGTCGGACATCCCTTTCACAATCCAGGACTGCTGGCTGCTGACCTGACAATTGCTTCTAACCACTCTCCTGCCAGCCTGATCAATACCTAATTGCACCTGTGCTGGCTTGATTGCCCTTAACTGCCCTCCCCCTGCCAGGATGGTCTCCCCCAACTGTCCTCCCCTGCAGGCCTGGGTACCCCCCTAACTGCCCTCCCCTGCAGGCCTGGGTTCTCCCAACTGCCCTCCCCTGCAGACCTGGGTCCCCCCGAACTATCCTCCCCTGCAAGCCTGGGTCCCCCCAACTGCCCTCCCTTGCAGACCTGGGTCCCTCCCAACTGCCCTCTTCTTGCTGGCCATCTTGTGGCAGCTATCTTTGACCACATGAGGGAAGCCATCTTGTGATGGTCAATTTGCATATTACTCTTTTATTAGACAGGATGTAATATTAAATATATTTAATACATATATTATGACACATAATTCTGAAAACAACACTGAAAGGTAGATGGGATTATTCCTAGGTTTTAGTTGTAGAATGAGTAAAGTTAAGTAACCTGATTAAGAACATTTATTAATTTTACAGCTATAGCATGGACCTAAGAACTATGAAAACTAAAACATACATTGGGAAAAATAATGCTATTTCAGTGGACATAAGATTGATAACCTCAGGTTTGCTTTGCAGAAGTCTGGAACATTTAAAGAGACTAGGTAAGTAAAAATTAAAGTTAATATAACATGAAAGATGAAGGGATATATGATCAAAGTCCATAAATCATGAAAGGTACATATAGATTTTCTCAAAACAGAAGTACCAGGAGCCTTGGGATTAGTCTTACACTTTTTTAGAAAAATTATCTTTATTGTTGAAAGTATTATACTTTTTAAAAGAACATACTGCTTATGATAGTGAACTTAGATACCTCTCTACTGCAAGAATGGGTATTAAGTGTGAATGTGGATGTATTTAAGAAGGTGTTAGGTATTCCTGGGTGTTCATGATTGATACATCCTCTTGGGTTACAGGAATCAGAAAGGCTACAAGGGGCAAAACAAAAGCAAAAGTAGTTGTTAGTGCAAATGGCAGAATTGAGAAGAAAAATCCTTTCTAATAAAAGAGTAATATGCAAATTGACCATCACAAGATGGCTTCCCTCATGTGGTCAAAGACGGCCAACAAGAGAGGGCAGTTGGGAGGGACCCAGGCCTGCAGGGGAGGACAGTTGGGGGGGACCCAGGCCTGCAGAGGAGGGCAGTTGGGAGGGACCTAGGCCTGCAGGGGAGGACAGTTGGGAAGGACCCAGGACTGCAGGGGAGGGCAGTTGTGGGGGACTATCCTGCCAGGGGGAGGGGAGTTAGGGGCAATCAGGCCAGCACAGGAGCAGTTAGACATTGATCAGACTGGCAGGGGATTGGTTAGGGGAAATTGGCAGCTGAGAGTTTGGGAGCCAGCAGTCCTGGACTGTGCAAGTGATGTCTGACTGCCCATTTAGGCCCAATCTTACCGGTGGAATCGGGCCTAAACGGGCAGTCGGTCATCCTTCAAGGGGTCACAGATTGGAAAGGGTGTAGGTTGGGCTAAGGGACACCTCCCTCGTCCCTCCACTTGACTCTGTGCATGAATTTCATGCACCAGGCCTCTAGTCTCAATATAAAAGAGAACAGAGCCAGTATGACTCAGTGGTTGAGCATCCATCCACCCATAAACCAAGACGTCACTGGTTCAATTTCCAATTGGGGCACATGCCTGGGTAGCTGGCTTGATCCCCAGTAAGGGGTCTGCAAGAGATAGTTGATTGATGATTCTCTCTCATCATTGATGTTTCTCTCCCCCTCTCCCTTGCTTTTCCTGTCTCTAAAAAATCACTAAAAAACATGTATATTTTTTAAGAGAAATACCAAATTCTGGTAAAAATGCCTGCTCAAAGGAATTCCTTAATTCACAGGACTGTAAATGTCACTTTTATAAGTTTTCCAAATCCTACCTTGTGGGAATATGAGAATCTGTTAAACGTGTAGCAGGGGAGAAGGAACTTCTACCTGGGAGGTCTTAGGGCTTGCGCTCTGGTTTCATGACTGATGACAAACAGGAAAGTGCTTTGTAAAGGTGTTATTTTGAAAATCATGCAAATATCATGTTTGTTCCACTGATAAAAAGTTCTGTGTCTGACAAATATCAAAATTATGCTTCCAGAATTATGCTATTCCAAAATTATGTGTCGTGTATATTTTCTCTGGTTAACTCCTATGACATTAAGGGATTCCTTATCTCATTTTTCAAAGAATAGAAGGGGTTGTTTTGGGCATCAGATATTGTGGGAGCCCCCTTTTGGTGTCTACTCTCTGTCAGTTTTTCCTTTCCAACAGCACTCTGACACCTTGTGGGAAATTGCGCTTCCTCATTGGATGCCATCTGGGGTGGAGGGGGGGGTTGTTAATCCAATGATCAGACTCCTTTAGTCCAGGGACATGAAATTTGCCAAAAGGAATTTCCCTTCTGAACCTAATTTGTATAGAGGGACTAATATTGGTGAACATTTGTTGATTCCATTGGCAAATTCAGTGACTGTGAGAAATATATTTTGAAAAATGACAAACTCAGAGTAATAAGAGATTTCTCTTATGCTTCAGTTGTTGACAGATTGAGTAGCATAAAAATAGAAAAACAGCATTTAGAGAATCTGAGACTAACATCTGAATATGTGTGTTAGTATATATTTGTCAAATGCTATGTGCAAGATAAATAAAATACATTTATTAATCTTAGAGAATTTTTAATGAACTGATGAGATACTAAACCATAATAAAAATATAGCAAATTTTAAAAAGTATATGTTGCATTTTATGACAATGATATGGTAAAAGTTGACAATAACCATAATGTTTAAGAAAACAAACAAAAGAAGAAACAAAAATCTCATTGGAAATAGGAAATATTTTTCTAAACAATTATAAGTTGAAAGTAGAATTTAGAACTGCTTTCATGATCTTTGGGAATATGAACATAAAATTCCACATATGAAAATGTATGCATTCCTGTCCAAACTGTTTACAGGGACAATTATCAGTTCAATGCTTTTAATTATTAAACTTTAATAAGAAATGAATCAAACACTACTTTGTAAACATGTTTAAAGAGAGCAACAGACTCCTTGTGAATTAAAATCCACAGAAATAATTTTACGTTAATTAAAGAATAAAAAAGTCATCGTATATTATGAAAACTTATTTTTAAAGTAGAATTGACATACAATATTATATTAGTTTCAGGTGTACAATATAGTGACTTGAAAGTTATATAGCTTAAAATGATAATCTTTTTCAATCCATTTTGAACATTATTGTTATTTTTTATTTGCTTTTTTAGTTGCTAAAAAATTATTTCAAGTTTTTTCTTTTTTAAAAAAAGGTGGATATTTTTTCTTACACTGAAACAAAATCATGCCTTTTGGCTTAATCCTACCAAGTTAAGAACATTAACAATAGTTTGCACCAGCAAAGTTTCCAAAACACAGCAGTTGAATCTCCTTACATATGTATTTTAAGCATATTCGGTATTTATGACTCAGAAGTAACCTTGGACATATTTTAAACAGCAAAAATACACAAACCAGTTACAACTGGAAATAATACTGACCCAAGTGCCCCATGTTTTTATTCCAGAGACATACTACAGAAATCTCAAGTTAAGACAACTCCGCAAAATGTTTTGAATATTAAGGATGTTTTTTGGGAGCGGACACAATTCTGAGGCAGGAGCCTGGTGAGGGAGCGCACTGTTTCTCCGCGCCCCTCAGGAGGCTCAGTTCAGGATCCCACCGTGCGACAGCTGCTGGAGTCACTTCTGTTTCAGGTTGGTAATCTGTGGACGGTGTGAGTGACTTTTGCATCTTCACTGCAATGAATGATAGTTAGTGAAATGCATGTCTATTTTAAAACATAGCTGTATCCCAGCAGAGGAAGCAGCAGGCACTGAGAGGCACATCTGCTCCCCACCCGTCTGGGCCCTGTGAGCAGGGAGCATGCAGGGTGCCACGCAGCCCCGAGTTGCTGTCAGTGGCAGCATGGAGTTGACTGTAGTCACCTTTCTACCATATTAATTACAATCTTAGCCGTACCCGTGCACCCTTTTTCTTGGCAATGGAAACTTCTCGCTAATACCTTATTCCTATGAATGCATTTGGGGCACAGCATATTATCCTTCAGGTGTGGGGGTGGAAAGTTGCGGGAAGGTATCAAGAAGAGTGGACACACTGGCCCCGGTTCCTCAGGGACCCAGGCTCGCCCAGCATAAAGCTGTAGCTGAACCCAGCCCTCTGTGTCTGCAGGAGACTTTGTCCATGGACCACACAGCACTTGTAACCAGAGGCTTCCTGTGGCTCCATCACAGTCTCCATCTTTCCAGTCTTCCTGGTAGTGGCTCAATTCTGCACCAGGAGGCAAACACGTCATTCGGGGTGGAAGTTGTCACGAAAACGTTGTCCATTCCCTCCAGGAGAGCAGTAGCACCCCCATCAGGAGCAGGCCCCGCACCAGGGAGCAGTCAGTTCAGGAAGATCAAAACTGTCCAGAGCCAATTCCCCCTTTTGCCCCTTCAGTTTCCTTTGTGATAATGTCATTGTCTTTGCCTCCTCTGGTTTGGTAGGAATACACTTGAGTGGGGTAAGCACGTGCACGCAGCCTACTATGTTTCCCATTTCTGGCCCCTGGTGCTCAGCTTTAATTGCAAGATAGTGATTCACGACACCTCGGTGAATCAGGTTAACTGGTGGCAGGTGAAGGGGCAGCAGAGGATTCGGCATCTTCTTGCGAATTCTTATTCTTTCATTTTCTTGTGCCATCTTTTGTGGACAAGAAGCTTTGTCATCTTTCTTAGGTCTCTCCCGTTCGGGCTCCATCCCTGAGGTTCTTTGTTTATTGGTTCGTCAGCAGCCCCACGTTTCTCTTCAGTTGGTACTGGTTGGGATTTTGAAGCTTTTTGCTGCTTCCCTGACTTCTCTGGGGACTTCTTGCCTTTTGCATTTTCCGTGCTCAGAAAAGAATTCAAGGCTGACAAGGAAAACGTTCTTACTTCTGAAATGGCCCCTGGCCCAAAGTTGCTTTTCAAGTTTTTTTCTTAGAATGTAAATGTGTCCCAATTTATTTTGCTTTCCTATTAGACAAATTGTTTATTCAAATGATATTGTGTATTTATTTCTACATATTCACCTTTGTTCACCATAACTTCAGAAATTTTAAAATATGTTTGTTGTCACTTTACCTTTAGAAAAAGGGCTAGGTATGTATATTTCTTAGGTCAGAATATGTTTACCCACCTTTTACCTTACTCCCAGTATAGGATTTATTTCTAAAAACACATTCTGCCAACTGCTTTTTTAAAGTCCATTAATAATGACTAGGAATTGTATTTTTTATTTTATAGACCATGAAAACACTTAATAGAAGAGTTTTGATAGAACTATGACAGCATGCTTCAAAAACTGGCATTAATATTTGTCCAAAAACTCTTAAGTCAAATCCAATTGAGATTACTTTAAAAGAAGTACTCCTTTTATAATTCGTTTTTCCATTTACTGTGCTACAATATTTTACTTCTAATAGAAACACTTCCAACTGGGTCAAATGGAAGTGTCAGTATTAGAAGTCCCATATTCTGTTCTATATCCCACAGCAAAATGCTGTCACTTTTTTTTGAACCTTTCTTTCCAAACATAAAGATTCAAATATAATCATATAAATGCACACACACTGCTATTAATTTTTAAAGATATTTTCAAACTCATAGGCATCCTTCCTGGGCCAGGACTGAGTTTACTTGTGGAAATTATTACATGTTCTTAGGATTCTGGGATGCACCTAAATCACTATTTTGACAGCCGAGTGTAAGCTAGCTTTAAAGACACTGCACTGTTCTGCATTTGGCAGGATTGTGGAGACCCTGTTGGTGACACTACCGGACAATTCCTAACTTAGAACGTGTTTTTATATATTTCATATAAAACATAATTTAAATATATGTTACAATTTTAAATAGCTATAAGAGGAAAATAAGGTTTTTTTTTTAGTATAGTTGTTTGAAATCATGATTTTGATGCTTGTAAAATTAGGTCAATCAAATAAACTGCATTCAAAAAATAACTAAGATCTGAAAACAGCCTAAGTACCCATCAGTAGATGAGTGGATAAAAAGATGTGGTACATTTATGTAATGGAATACTATACAGCTGTAAAAAAGATGGGTCTAGTACCATTTGAGACAGCATGGAGGGACCTGGAGATTATTATACAAAGTGAAATAAGCCAGCCACATAAAGACAAATATCATATGATTCAGCACTTTTATTTGGAGTCTAATGAACAAAATAAACTGACAAATAGAATAGAACCAGTGGGATTTAACATGGAACAGACTGAGAAATCTCAGAGGGAAGAGGTGAGGGGGTGAGAAAACATTAACCAAATAATTTATATGCATATATGCATTGCCTATGGACACAGGCGATAAGGTGGTGAAGGCCTGGGGTGGAATGGGAAGTGGGTAGAAGGGGAAATGGGTGAAAAAAATGAGAACATCTGGAATACTCTCAATAATAAAGATTAAAAAAACATTATTCTTGGTGACTAAAACAACGAGGTAATGGAAGCATAATGAAATGCAAGCATTCAGCTATCCTTCAAAATCTTTGCATTAAGCTTGACCACTTGTCTGAGAGTGTATTAGTGTATAGATTTACAAAAACAGATATAACCTAACCTCTATTATTATACAAACTAGAGGCCCGGTGCACAAAAATTTGTGCACTCAGGAAGGTCCCTCAGCCCAGCCTGTGCCTTCTCACAACCTGTGATCCCTCAGGAGATGTCCACCTGCTGGCTTAGGCCTGCTCCCCAGAGGATTGGGCCTCAGCTGGCAGTCAGAATCCCTTTGGCAGCCCGAGAGCCCTTGGGGGATGCCCACTTGCCAGTGGGGAGCAAGCCTAAGCTGCAAACATCCTTAGTGTTGCTGAAGAGGCCGGAGAGGCTCCCACTACCACCGCTATACTGGCAGCCATCAGCCTGGCTTGTGGCTGAGCAGAGCTCTCCCTGTGAGAGTGCACTGACCACCAGGGGCAGCTCCTGCATTGAGCATCTGCCCCCTGGTGGCCAGTGTATGTCATAGTGACCACTCATTCCCAGTGGTTCTGCTGTTAGGGTCAATTTGCATGTTACCCTTTTATTATATAGGATTTTTATAACCAGAGAAAGGAAAGATAGACAAATGATCAATTCAACGTGTCATGAGATGAAAACACATGCATATTGAGTAAGACATGTATCATCTACCTGGGGAAGTCAGGGGTCTTTTCTGCCACCAGAAAACAGAACTTCACTGGTGGAAGAAGTGGGGAAATGAAGCTTTAAGGGAACTGCACATAGTTTTATATGACAAAGAATTAATGCCTTTGAGAAGTGATTGAAGGACTGCAGAATGATTACCGTATTTTCTGGCATATAAGACGACTGGGCATATAAGACAATCCTCAACTTTTGAGAAGATTTTCCTGGGTTAAAAAGTCGTCTTATATGCCAGAAAATACGGTAGCTTGGGAATATTTTAGTAAATATTTTTAAAGATTGAAAGCAAGTTCACCCCTGAATATTATTTGTTCTTTCATAAGCTTGCTTTGGCTATTTAGGATCTTTTTCAGTTTTATACTTTAGGATTTTATACTTTAAATTTTAGGATTAGTTGTTCTAGTTCTGGGAAGAATACCATTGCTATTTTAATAGCGATTGCATTTAATCTGTATATTGCTTTAGGTGGTATGGACATTTTAACAATATAATTTTTTCCAGTTCATGAACATGGTGTATCTTTCCATTTATTTCTTTTCTCTTAAATTTCTTTCTTCAGTGTTTTATAGTTTTCAAAGTACAGGTATTTCAGTTCCTTGGTTAACTTTATTACTAGATATTTTATGATTTTTTTGATGCAATTGTAAATGGGACCATTTTCTTCCTGATCATTCATTGCTAGTGTATAGAAATGCAACAGATTTCTGTATATTAATTTGTATCCTGCAGCTTTAGTGAATTCACTTGCTAGTTATAATCTTTTTTTTCTGTGTGTGAATTCTTGAGAGTTTTCTATATACAGTTATGTTAACTGCAAATAGTGACAGGTTTACCTCTTCCTTTTCAATTTGATACCTTTTATTTATTATTTTTAAATTTTATTTTATTGTTTAAAGTATTACAAATATGTCTCCTCCTCTCCCCCCTTATATATTTATTTTTATTGTCTGAGTGCTGTGAGTACAACTTTCAACAGTGTTGAATTAAAGTGGTAAGAGTGGGCATCCTGATCTTAGTGAAAAAGCTTTCAGCTTTTTACCATTGAGTATGAATTAGGTATGGGTTTGCCATACAATTTTTGTCATGTTGAGGTATGTGCCCTCTATACCCAATGTTTTTAAGAGTTTTATCATAAAATAATGTTGAATTTTGTCAAATGCTTTTTCTGCATCCATTGAAATGATTGTACGGTTTTTATCCTGTATTTGGTGATGTGATATATCACATTAATTGATTTGCAGGTGTTGAACCATCCTTGCATGCCTGGAATAAATCACATTTGATTACGGTATAATGTACTATTGATATCCTTTTGATGTATCATTGATATCCGGTTTGCAATATTTTGCTGAGAATTTTTGCATCTATGTTCATTAGAGATATTGTCCTGTGGTTTTATTTGTTTGTAATGTCTTTGTCTGCTTATGGTATTAGTGTAATGCTGCTTTCATTGAATGAGTTTGGTAGTGTTTCTTCCTCTTCAAATTTTTGGAATAGTTTGAGAATGATAGGCATTAATTCTTCTTTAACTATTTGGTAGAATTTATCTGTGAAGCCATCTGATTCTGAATTTTTGTTTGTTGGGAGTTTCTTATTTGTTTGGTTTAATTACTGCTCAGTTTCATTATTAGTAATCAATCTAAACAAATTCTCTATTTCTCCCAGATACAGTCTCTAAGGTTGCATATTTCTAGAAATTTATCCATTTTTCTTCTAGGTTGTCTGATATTTCTTGGCATATACTTGTTCATAATATTGTTTAATATTTTTTTGTGTATCTGTGGTTTTGGTTGTAAAGTTTAGCAATCCTTAGATGGTAAATGGGAATCACCCAAATTAAGATAATCTTACTGATGTTTCCTTTGTTTGTTGCTATCCCCAGTACAGATAAGAACTTTCACCAAAAATAATTTTGAAAGGAAGATGTTACTGAGTTTCTTCATTAAGTTAACAGTAATAAAAATATAACAGTAATAGCCATCATTCCTTCATACCCACTTGTTCATGGACAAATATTTTCTTACTGCCTCTCTCATGCACCACTGTAGTTGACATAAATAGTTGCTATATTTCATTTCTGTTGGAGAAACACTTTCTCACCCCAACATTGATCTTTTATAAGAACATCTAGATTTATCTTTTTCTAGACTTTTTCAAGATACACTCACCTAGTTAAGTTGAACCAAAAATAACACTCCTCAGTTACAGTAAGTGGTCCAGAGATGGAGGAGTAAATGACTTCAGCTGGGACCATCAAAGTCTATCATTTTTTTTCCCTAAGATGGAACTGGAAGTAAAAACTCCTTCACTTACTGATAGACAGAATTGAACCACATGTCACTATAGTTGTGTTGGAAAGTGAGTCTGAAAAAAGAAGTCATTAGGTAGAGAGAGAAAATGTGTGTGTGTGTGTGTGTGTGTGTGTGTGTGTGTGTGAAAGAGAGAGAGAGAGAGAGAGAGAGACCTTATTGTTTTCATATCTGTTTTTTGTTGTTTCATGTATCAATTGTTTTTGAGAGTTAAATTTTTAATTTCCCTCCCTTTTGATTATGAGTCAATATATTCTTTTATTTTTGCCTCAGTGAACTAAATTTAGGTTTATTTTACTTGTAATTAAAAGAAATTTGAGAAATATGCCCCAGGTGCTGTAAAGCCACTCATGGAAAAATAAGCAAAACTTGATTATACAATATTTGTCAGTTTCACTCACTCAAGGATAGCAAAAGTTGTCTGTTTTAACATGATTTTAAAGGATAACATTTTACTTTGATCTCAGAGTGAATTGGTATTCACTAAGTTGTCCACTCTTTCAGGGAGAAAGACAAAAAAATTCTGGAAATGGTTTTATATTTTACTTGAATAAAGAGACAAAAACGATAAAGAGATATTAATCAGTCTCTAATTGTAATAATATCCTTTAAAAATAAATGTGGTCTTGTGCTAAACGTTATATCCTAAGTTTTTTTTTCCAAAACATTATATTTTCCTCAAAATAAAAAAAAAGAAAAAATTAGAGTGAATAAGGAAAACTACATTTAAATGCCTGAAGTTTCCTTGCTAATTATTTAAACCTTTATATAATTTATGTATAGAAAAATATTTTAATATGTAAGTAAAGACATTCCACTGTTTTCGCACAAGGTCCAGGGAATGCAGCAGGGGAAGAGTGAGTATTCGTCAAGGTTCCAACAATCTTAGGTTTAATTTTTCATTAATTTAACTTTGTTAGCTCACTAGGATGGCAATTTATCTTGGAGGTGGTAGCTAATCTATGTTAACAAATGGATAATAGGCCCTTTTATAGAACAGAATATAAATAGACTAATTACTATTTGGAGAAATGGCAGCCTAAAAGATTTGTAATATATATATATATATATATATATATATATATATATATATATATATATATATATAATCTTTGCATTAAAAAATTACTTAAGAACAAAAATTAGTATCAGATGATAGTATTTGATCAGCAGAGGCACAAAATAAATACAGCAGGATGGTTTTATACCACTTTATATGCTGTAAGTTATAATTCACACAATTATAATGAACTAGAATAGTCTGTTAGCCAGAGTACTTCTTCCCTGTCCAGTCTTGTTGCAACACCTTTTTCAGTATCCACTTGGAAATACTCTTTTAATTACTTGAATCATCGGCATTATCATATTCAGTATTATAGCTTATGTTTCATTAATTGTATTTTAAACCAGCAATTCCCCAACTGAATTAGAAGTTAGTATAACCCCCTCAGCATTATGTTTAGAAGTCATAATTTAATGAAGTTACCTTATGGGAAGATAGTTTCCTATTAATAGTCTCATACATATATAGAGATCTTGTGATCTTCTAAATCAAAGATTAAATAAAAAGATGATTTGAAAACAGGAGGCATTGCCTAAATATAACATGCCATTTATTTAACCCTTTATTTCATAGTCTAAGAATCTCATAAACTGAGCCTTTAATTTATTTGAAAGATCATTTTCCCATTTATTCTGAATAGTCTATTTTTACTCACCGCATTAACTATCACATGAAACCGATAATAAATGGAATGAAGAATACCAACAAAGCAAGGCCTGCAGTAGCCCGCATGACTTGGAAAATACTTGTGAATTTTCACTAATTCACAGTTTAGTGGATCACCTGTTCTATGAAAGCAGTTAGTTTTCTATGGTGCTATCTGCAAAAATAAATTATGTTTTCCTTGCACAAAAACAGAGATGAGTATACACAATAAAAAATATTGAATTTGAAATTTCAATAACTACTATACTATAAAATCCTATGCCATTGACATTTCTGATTAAAATGGTAAATTATTTCCCCCTAAATAGATCATATAACAGTGTTTTTCAGTATGCATGTAACTTTAGTTATAAAAGGAATATATTGTCCAAAGAGCATCAAACACTGATGTGTGGTTCTGCTTTTCAGCTTCACCTTTGTGCCCCAATACATCCTCTTTAAGAAAACCAGCATATTATTTGAGCTTGCAAATAGATGAATTAAAAAATAAGTTTACAAAGTAAATTATGAGGTAATATAGATCACTTACAGCCTAAATTGATTAATTCAATTCAATTAGTCACTGCATTAGCTATCACATGAAATCGATTATAAATGCAATGAAGAATACCAACAAAGCAAGGCCTGCAGTAGCCCGCATGACTTGGAAAATGCCATCAGACAACACAAGACTACAGTAATAAAATATAAAATTCTAGTGAAACGAACTGAAGGTGGGAGTTCAACACAGATGAATAACCCAACTGATATTGAGACTGGAAAAACTTTGACTTAGAAAATTATTTCTCTGCATGAAAAGGTCTTTCCACTAGCTTGCCATTGTAAAAAAAAAAGTAACTATAAAATTACATCTGTTTAATACACTTCACTTAAACACATGCGAAGATAGAAACAAATTGTGTATCTTCTAATATTGTTAGTAGAAAATGTCTTTTTGTGTGTGTGAGCCTCAGTTTTTGTGGAAATGTTAAAGACATAGAACAACATAATTTTTCATTACGTGACAATTAGGCAGTTGTTATTGGAAATATTATCCACAAAAAAGAAAATGAAATTTAAAATGCATTTTATAATGTGATTTTTGGTTCTAGCTTGATTCTTTCTAAAACTTGTGAAATTAAGAATTTTTTCCCCATTATTCACATTTTAATGGTCAGCAAACTAAACTCAAAGATCTTAAAGGACTTGCCTTAGCATTTACTGCTTGCTGCCTCCAAATGTAAAGAATACTGAAAACCTTTGCAACTTGTCTTGCCAAATTTACAGAGTGAAGTGGTGACAACTGAAGTCACAAGTTGTTAAAAATTTAGGAAATCAAGGCCATAAGACTTTGACTATTTAGGAAACATTTTCTAGCAAAATTTTCTGTTAGCAGAATCCAAATCTATGGGCTGTTTGTAAGTTCCTACTTCATTTTCAGTGCTGTAGCTTTACCCTTCTGAGCCTAACACGGCACCAGGAGAGCATGGTCCTTTTCCTGGGGGCCCTTGCACTGCCTCTGTGCTCCCACCACTGGAGGGTGGGGGGCATGAATGGCCTTCCCCGGGCAGCGTGCCTCTCAGTCCTGCAGCCCTTTCCCAGCACCACCTACTCCCACGCACTGCACATCGTGGGAGCTCAACAGATGAGAGTTTCTTAGCTGAATCTAAAGCCAGACTGTTTGACCATGGAAGCTACATACCAAGCCCTTAAGGTGATAGCTAGCTGGCATTTTATTTTTTCTTTCCTTTCTTTTGTTTTCTTTCCTTCTTCTCCCCCTGCCCCTCCCATTTCAGCAGGCGATAGTGAAGTCTTCTTCATGGTATTTGGTGCTTGCGCTGATTCTGATATTTTACTCAGTCAAAAAGTATCAGCTGCTGCCCTAGCCAGTTTGGCTCAGTGGACAGAGTGTGGGCCTGTGAACTGAAGGGTCCCAGGTTCCATTCTGGTCAGGGGCACATGCCAGGGTTGCGGGCTCCTGCAGGAAGCAGCCGATCAATGATTCTCTCTTTATCATTGATGTTTCTATCTCTCTCTTCCTTCCTCTCTGAAATCATTAAAAAATATATTTTTAAAAAGTATCAGCTGCTTGCCTTGAGGTCATGGATTTGAGAATTTAAGTAAAAAATTTTCAGATTTGGCAGTAAGAATTTGTTCTAATTACATTTTTACAAGATCACTATGAGGATAAATTTACTTTAATGATTTTGGATAATAATTTTGGAAACACTGATAATAGACTATTAAATTTAAGATAGAAAATGATGTTCTTGTTTATTTTTAGGAATGCTTCTATTCATCAGGGATTCAATCTAAAATAATAACAATTCCTCCATGTTGATTATAGTCCCGGAACAATATGCTGTGGGCAATTTGGCTGATTCAAATATGAAAATAAATGTGGTTGAACATTAACTGGCCATCTTCATCTTGGAAATAGGAAATTTATTATTCAGGTGTTATTTTAGAAAACACAGTAGTGACTTTAGTGAGAAACAATTTGTATATTTAATACTCCCTGTTGGCAATCTGCAATTAAAGTCTAATTAATGCATGCCAGATATTACTTTCATCACTGTTTTCTTTTTTTCTGGTGTGTGGTTTTTTTGTTTGTTTGTTTGTTTGTTTTTTATTTGTTTTTTTTGCATAGAAACTTACTTTTCACAATGTACAGCTGGGCTGTAGGAAAACCAGTGAATTAAGATTTTAATTATGCATAATTTCTTCTTTTCTCAATGAAAATCTGACCTTCTTGCTCTGGCGGATGTTGCTCTGTTGGTTGAGCAACGTCTCATGCACCTAAAGGTCCTTGGTTCGATTCTCTGGTAGGGCACATGCACAAGTTGGAGGTTCGTTCCCCAGTTGGGTGCTATGGGAGGCAAATGACTGATGTTTTCCTCTCTCCTTATCCTTCCCTCTCTCACTAAAATCAATAAAAAATATTTAAAAAACTGAAAACCTGACTTTCCTTTTCATTGTTGTTTTGCTGCCTATTGAACCAAAACATATTTATATTTAAGAATATGAAAATGCAGTAAGCAAAAAATAAAAATCAATGCCTCCATTTACCACCAGCCATTCAGAGGTCACCATTGAAATACTAAGATGTATAGACAGAACAAACTGATAATGGCCAGACTGGAGTGGGGTGGGAGATGAGGTGAAGGGATTAGGAAGTACAAATTGACAGTTACAACATGTCATGGGGATGTAGGGTAAAGCATAGGAACTATAGTAAAAAACATTACAATAACTATGTGTGGTGCCAGGTGGGTCCTAGAATTATGGAGGGGGGTCACTTTGTAAATTATATAAAACTCTAACACTATGCACATTGGAAGCTAATATAATATTGAATGTCAACTGTAGTTGAAAAATAAAAATATTAAAAAAGAAATACTATGATATATGTTATCTGGTAATGTCTTCTATAAGATGTATTTTACTTTTAACAAAAACTGGAACTTAGCATATTAACTTACGCACGTCTTTTTCCTTTCAATAATTTATCATCAAATTTTTCAAATCAATGAATATAGTTCAACACTGTTCATTTTAATGGCCCAATGTGGGAATCTAAGCAAAATGTATCTATGGTCAGTGTTATATTCATAGAATAAAGGAAGATTTTGAGAAAGAAATAAAGAATATACAGGACAGAGATCATAGGTATACAGAGAGATAAAGACTGTAGATGAGAGTTTTACTTTTCAATGCAACAGTGCCAAAATTTATGAGTTTTCACAATTTCTCAAAATGCAGGTATAGTTGCCAGTTTTATCTGAGCTTTATTCTCTCTTGCAGTACCCAATTGCATGCGGCTAGAATAAACCAGCAAACACTTTTAGCATTTCACCTGTACACCTGCTTGCTCAATGCCATGAATTACTTAGGTATATTTATTGTCTTTAAAGTTATTATAGGATTATAGGTAATATTTTATTTTTGTTTATTAATTTTAGAGAGAATAAGAATGGAAGGAAGGAAGGAAGGAAGGAAGGAAGGAAGGAAGGAAGGAAGGAAGGAAGGAAGGAAGGGAGGAGGAGGAGGAGGAGAAGGAGGAGGAGGAGAAGAGAGAGAGAGAGAAACATTGATTTTTTTTTTTTTTGCTCCACTTATTTACACATTCATTGGTTCATTCTTTTATGTGCCATGACCAGGAATTGAACCCCAACCTTGGCGTAAGAGAACAATGCTTTAACCTACTGAGCTACTTGGCCAGGGCTATAAGTAATTTTTAAAACATTTTTTTTGTCTGTATATAACATGCTTTGCCATTTTCCATGTTCCTATAATGGTTTTCTCACTATTCTTCATTCTTTTTATTCTCCATATTCCATTCTAAAAGAAACTTTACATATTTTGGCCAAACCCCTTTTCCTTATGAATTTCATATAGTTAACCATTGCATGATAAACACAAAATTTTTATTAATATTTAACTTTTTTTCTCATGTGACTGGCTATTCCAGATACTTTGTATTTCCATATAAATTTATCATTGGATTGATGGTATTGATAAAAAGCCTTATAGTGTTTTTATCAGGATTGCATTAAATCTGTAGATCTGATTTAGGGAGAATTGATTCCTTAGCAATATTGAGTTTTTTTTTTCATCCATTAACATGAAATAACTTTACATTTATTGAGTAAAGTTTTAAATTTTCCTCAGTAATGTAGAGTTTTCAGTGTTGAGTTCTTGCACCTTTTGTTAAAATTTATGTTTTTGAGCTGCTATCCTAATATATAAAAAGGCAGAGGCCATCACGGCTGAAACAACCAGACAGACAACTGAACAGCAGGCTGCATGGGATGACCAGGCCAG